>JAULKK010208084.1:0-15232 GCA_032355705.1 Rubia peregrina
TGAGAAGTTAGGTTACTTAATAAAAAAATTGGAACCATTTTTAGAAAATTCTGATTGGGAAGGACGCCACCTTCACCAAAGCCAGCAACACCCCCATCACCACTCTAATTTCAATCCCCACTATGCCCACCACCCATGTCTCCCTCAATCCAGACCACAATCGCAACACCCACCATGCTGAAGTCCTGACTTATCACTGTCTCTCTATCGTGATTGGTTGTATCCATGACAGCCACATGGTGACGACGGAGAAAGCAACTACATTGGACGATTTTAACATATCATATGGTGTCAATAAAATCATCGTGCACCAGTGATGAGACCCGAGAAAGTGCTTCAACGTCGATCTAATTTAAAGGAAATTTTGGGTAACGGTTTGGCCAAGGCTCAACCCGAGTTTTTTTTATCCTTTTTATTTCATTTTAATTTTTCCCTTTTATTTGTGGGTTTTTAGTACATGTTTTCATTATAATATTCCTTTTTACTTCTTCATTAAATAGGGGTTTTAATTGTTTTTTTTATGTTTATCATTATATATGATTGTCTCTGCCAAATTAAGTTTTTTCAACAACTTTTTGGTTAAATTTTGTTGTCTTTTGATTTGCTATCGACTATTAGAAGAAATTCTAATCAAAATCTTTTAAAGAACTAAACTTTGGTGATTTCGCTTAGAGAAGTTATGGTTGATTTATAAACTTGCTAGTTTGGACAGTTCATGCCAGTTGTAGCGGTTCACTCCGGTTTTACTAGCCATTTAGACTTTCTACTTTTGTAAAAGAAATTTAATTTAATAAAGGCGGCTATGATTTTTAGTAGTGGAAACGTCAATTTGTTAGTTTTTTTGTTGTCTTAATGTTGACCGGGATATTTCAGTGGGATCAAATTATGTATGATTGGTATATTTCTCTAGTGAACTACAACTTGCAAAAGAAAAATGTCAAGTCTAATACTTATGATTATGATCGATTCGGGTTGGGGCACAATCGCGAGTCGGTGTGAACTAAGCCCGGTAGATTCGAGTCGAATATGTTGGACGATTCAACTATAAAGGACCGATTAACCATCTTATGTACATTTTATTTGGCACGGGATGCACAGTTTAGAATTTAATCTGTAGTTCATTAGTGTAAATGAAATTGTCCCATATTGTTTGTAAAGATCACCCAAAACGTAGGCCTCTGATCAATCTTAATAATGCAAATGTTAAAGTTTCAACCATTACAATCATCGATGATTTAAGAAAAATAAATACTCCCTAATTTCACAAAAAAGTTTCATACTTTCCATTTTGGTAATTTCACAAAATGTAACACGTATTAAATACATGAACGATTGGATTATTTTCATCCATTTATTTTATTTTAAAAATATTAATTTAATTTCCTTCAGAATATATTTTTTAGAGCAAAGTGCTAAAATTACCCTATATTTTGGCTGAAAGTGCCAATATAACCCTGCAATTTGATAAGGTTCCAATCTAACCCTGGACTTGACTGACTTTTTTATCAACGTCCGTTTGACCCAAAAAAGAGAGGATGAAATGACAATTTTTCCCTTGAATAAAAAATGAAAAAGAAATTTAAAAATAAAAGACGTATCTGCCCTTTGATTATTCCCTTATTCCCATTTCTCTTCCATCACCTTCATTATTTCTCCGACGGAAATCTCTTCCCCCTTTCTATTCTCCTTTGCTCCCTTTTTATTTTGCTTCGCCGGTGGTGCCCCATTTCCCCACCTCTGCCAATTTTTGAAACCCCCCCTCCGGTGGTGCCCCCTTTCACCACCTCTGATTTTTTTAAACCCCTTTCACCACCTCCATTGTTTCTCCTCCGTCGGCTCCATTATTCTCCTTTGTTGGTGCCCCCTTTCACTTCTCTATTATTCTCCTCCATTATCTCCCCACCGATGGTGCCCCCTTTCACCGCCTCCACCGGTGGTGCCCCCTTTCATTGCCTCTGAATATTTTCTAACCTTTTCACCGCCTTTATTATTTCTCCTCTGTCGGATCCATTATTATCCTCCGCCGGTCACCACCGTGATGGGTGGTTCTGTGTTTAAATAGAGGGTGTAGGGCTAGGGTGGGGCTAGGTTAACAGAGGCGGGGAGGAGGAGGGTGGCGGGAAGGGGATGTTGGTATAGGGTGACGGCGAGAGAGAGAGGGGAGACGGAGACAGCGGCGGGGTTAGGGTGGCGGAGGCATGGGGAGGGGGGAGGAGGGCGTCAACGAAGGGATGCTGGTTTAGGGTGGCGGCGAGAGGGAAGGGAGAGGGATGCTGAGAGCGGCGGCGAGAGGGAGGGGGAGACAGTGGCGGCAATGGGGTTACAGTGGGGCTAGGGTGGCGGAGGCGAGGGGAGAGAGAGGAGGAGGGCAAGGGATGTTGGTTTAGGGTGGTGACGAGAGCAATGGCGGAACTGGGGGGCGAGCTGGGGCGGCCGCCCCCAATAGGGGTAAATATATAGCCCCGCCTCTGTCCCGCCCCACCCCTCCTCAAATTTCTTTCTAGTTCCGCCACCGGACGAGAGGGAAGCAGCAGTGAAGAAAGGATGTGTATTAGGGTAGTTTTCCAGCAACAACGAAGATTTCTGGTGGCGACGGAGGTTTTCGATGGGTTAGGAAATAGGGTTGTGAATAAGAAAGAAATAGGTGTATAATGCATATTAAATTTTTAATTTTGGTTTAAGGGATATCTTAATCATTTCAGGTTTTGTTCAATGCCTAAATTTACAGAATAACAACTTATACTTTGGCAACGTCAAAGATAGAGGGTGAGGTGGGGGACAGATAGATCCATTTCCTTCCGAAAGGCACATTGCCCTCGGTAGTGAATCCTGTGAGTCTACGGGGGACCAAGCACACTTCTCACAAAATTCATCGATGACACAAAGCTTGCCTTTTCTTTTCTTTTTGTGCATGATTTTGCTTCTTCCGTATCACCGCTTTTCCCCTGCCCCCAGATCTACCATTCATTGCATATTAGGCTTATTCCTAATAGTGGAGTATATTTGTATATTATATCATACTGGATAGGTAATTTAGATATGTATACTTTTGTATATTTGCTATTTTAATCATGAAGAAAATTGGTGTTGCTAAATCAATATATGTGTGCACGATTTAAGTTACAGATGATAATACTATCTCCGTTTTGTTATTTTTGGCACCCTAACTTTAGGTGTTGTTATTTTCGCAAGTTGAAATGTGCGGTGAGAATTGAGTGTAGTGAGTAAATTTTTTAATGAGTGGTTAAAAATGATTCACTTTTGTCATAAAAAGAAATGTGTCAACCTTAGCAATGTAAAGTGTGTCAAATTTAAGAAAATACAGGGAGTATTCTAAGTGATGAATTAGTGTTTTTCAAAAGTACCAAATTATTACTTCAAGATAAAGGGAAAGAATTTATAAGGGCGTGTTTACTGGAATGTAATTATAATTAAAATTATGGTTTTTAAACTTGAGGAATGTCAAATTCTATTTTTCCCTGAAGATATTTTTACTTTAAAAATAATTTACGTTTTCTATATTTTTTAAATGTATGCTAAAAGATTAGCTTATAAGTAAATAAACTATAGTTTCTACCAAACTCTTTAGACTTACCAATTGAATAATTTGAATTTTTATGGCCATTTTAACTTTCTTCAATAATAACACAAACTTACTTTCTAAAAATAATATGTATGTATTTATAAAGGTAAAATATATATTTTTTGACAGAAATAATTTCAATTATAAATAATATATTGATAAAAATAAGAAATATATTCATAATTAATCAATAACTATATAATAAATTGTAGTAAAATTATCCCTTTTGAAAGAAAATAGCGTTCTAACTAAGTGGAATGGAAATAACTGTATGTTTCTCTACTAATTGAATATTTTTATAATTAAATAAGATATAAATTCTTATTTTAAATTTAATGAAAATAAATTATAATTTATTTACTATTTATATATTACTCCCTCCGTCAAATTTCGAGCAGCAATTTCACTATTCATTAAGTCAATATTTCTTAACATTGACCTCAAAATTGAATTGATGTTTAAGTATAAAAACTATTGTGTCATACCTTGTTAGATTCGTTATAATATATATATATATATATTTTTAATTGACAAATTTAAATTATCCTTAATAAATGATAGGGCAAACGAGTTCAGGTGCCCTCTAACTCTTCACATCGTTCACCTTCCCCCCTCAGTTTTCGATACCTTTCATCCATGAACTAACAAAACTATCAATTCGTCATACTTTCGTCCATTCTCTCCGTCAATTTGTGATTTTTCTCCGTTTCTGTAGTCAACCTGACTTTTGCAAGGGTAAAAAAGTCTTTTCAAATCGACCATTTGCTTTGCTAATTTTCAAGCGATAATATCTTTTGTCAATCAATACTTCAAAATCCAAACCCTAAAAACCTTTCCTATTTCCTCTCTTCACCCACGAACCAAAGGCTCCATTTTGTCTAGTTCAACTGATGCTCAGTATCGTATTAAATGTCGCAGTAATCATTGAAGTTCCATTGGTGACTTGCATGGTGGTTTGATTTTCGAAGATGGTGTGGGTCGTTCGTCCAAGGGGCGCTAAGTTTGAACATCGGAAGGTGTACGGTAAGCCTCGATTACTCCTTAATGGTTCGATAATGTAGGATATTGAGCATTTCTAACCAAATTCATACTTGGACAATGTTTTGCATAGGGCTGGGGGTTTTGTTCTTCGACTATGGGTCACTCTTAATTTGGGGTTTGAATACTGTAAATCGAGTTGTGGGTAACTGACACTATTATGCGCTGAGGATTTTGTCATATCTTTATGGTCGAAAACAGTATTATGTCAGGCTATGGTCGTGGGTTGAATTTTTTAAACTTGGGTCTTGATGAATGGGTGTTGTGTTGAGCTTGTAATAGTGATAAATTGAGTCATTTCTTGTTAATGCGTTAGATTTTTGGCCGAGTTTGTTTGTTTTGATTCACTATATACATACATGACATGCTAAAAAAAATTCTTCGAATTTGTTGATGACAATCTGTGGGTTTAATTGTTGTGCATAGGGGAACTATGATAATTTCTCCATCAAGCTGAGATGGAGGGCAATTTCTAGGTAATGATGTATTCTATTATGAGGGAGGACATGTGTGTTTTGTGGACCATGTCGACAAGGACATGTGTTTCCCTGGAAGAGCTTAAGCAAATGGTAGCTGAAATGGGGGGTGGAAGGGACCTTGAAGTTCTGGTCAGTTTATCCAGGTTTTCCTGAAAACCTAGGATTATATCGTATACATTGGGATGTAGAAATTAGGGAGATGCACATGGGTGAAGTTCCACAAAATTATTCATGTATTTTGTGTGAAAGATGGGAAGAGTGGGGTTAATATAGAGATTATGAGAATTATTTATGATCATATTTTGAACCCTAGTGTTGGGACTGAGCAGGGTGTCAAAATTGGTGGTAACCCTGGAACTAAAAAAATTAGAGGTCAACAATGTGGTGGCTGGGAATGTTGGAGTTGATGTTAATGGGGCTGATAATGGATTTGATGGGGCTAAGAGTGGTGAGAAAGGTGGCTGAGAGTGGTGAGAAAGGATTAAGAGATGGGAGTAGTGAGAAAGGGGGTGCTAAAAGTAAGAAAACAAATGTGGGAGAAGATGTTCAAACAGATTGGGGCCAGGTATGGAAACTGGAGCAAGTTTGGAAGAGGAAGGGCTTGTAGTTTCGGAGGAAGATTACGAAACTGTCAACAACAACACTGATGTAGAACCTTTTACTAAGGATGAAATTTTTTGTGATGATGATGACCTGGAGAATAGCTCTTCAGACAGAGATAGTGAAGGTGAAAGTGAGGTTGATGAAGATGAGGATACACGTGACCTGGAGGCTAATAATCAGAAAGGTGTTGATGATGTTGTAGTTGAACAGAAAGCAAGGAAATTAGGTTTAGATGCTAATAGCAATTTAGGTGTCGAGGATGATGAGTTTGACTGCTGGTTGAACTCTCAAATGAGTCAATTAACACACTTGGTAGATTCTCAAAGTCGTGCTCTTGAGAATAATGCCACTGGAAGTGGTGATCAGCCAGCAGATGTTCATACTCAGCCGGCACCAGAGCAGCCACCTAAACCTGCCAAAAAACAAAGAAGGTTAAAAAAAGGAAAGGGGAAACTAGAAAAGGAAAGGATAATATGGAAAATTTTGAAGACATAATGAATGATGAGCATGATGAAGATAGGGGAATGGAGTGGGAGGGGAATACGGTGGATGAAGAAGGAAGTGATTGTGAAGTTCAAGATGGAGTGCATTTTGTTGAGTTCAACCCAGAAAGAGACATATTGCAGCCTCGATTTGAGATTGGGATGAGATCTTCCAGATCCGAGGAATTCAAGGAAACTATTTGGCATTAACCTGTTTGAAAAAAGGACATCAGTTTCCCAAAAAATGAAAAGCACCGGGTTAGAGCTAAGTGCAAGGATCTATGTTCTTGTGTTTGCTTCGCATCAAGGATCAATTAGCTCTGTGCCATTGACTTCTATATCAAGACATACACCGATATCCACGAGAGCTACTCTCATCTGCAGAAATAGAAATGTCTAAATTTGAAGTGGCTGGCTAAGAAATATGCTGAGTGGATTAGAACAAACATGTTTATTCCTATTAGATGCATTAGAAAAACTGTTGCTGGATATTTTGAGGCCACAATTTTGAAAAAAATGTGGCTTATAGAATATGAGGAGGGATGTGGAGCTGATAGAAGCAGATGCTATAGAACAGTACAAGAAAATTATGAGTATTGTGATGAGTTTAAGATGAGGAATCTTGGGACTACAATGGAAGTTAAATTCACATATTTTAGGACTAAGAATGGAAATCTAAGTTTTTTTAGACTGAACTCCTTATGGGGGCCATTGAAGTAGGGTTTTAAACTGCGTAGGCCTGTGAGATTGGTTGGATGGTTGTCATGTTAAGGGGACTTATCTTGAGCACATTTTAGTAGCAATGGCTATTGATTCAAATAATGGATAATTGCATGAGCAGTAGTAGAGAAGGAAGGAACTGTACAATGGACCGAGTTTTTGTGGATTCTAAGGAATGATCTTGACATCGAAAATGAACATCATTACACATTTATGTCTGACCAGCAAAAGGTATGATTTGTTGATTAATTTCTAGTTTTAGTTTGTTACCGGTGCTACTCACCGCTACTGTGTGGTTCTCCTTTACCAGAACTTAAAGAAAAAACACACAAGCAAGATTTTGAAGGGGATTTTGTGGTCAATTGTCGGGAGTGCTACAAAAGAGCTATACAAACAACAGATGGCAAAGCTAGAAGCTTTCGACCCCACATTATACCAATTTGTGAAGGAAGCTCCTCATCATTTGCACTGGTGTAAAATCTTCATTTCCACCAACTAAGTGTGATATGCTGACAAATAATATATGTGAGGCTTTCAACGGTTACATTTTAGATGCTAGAGATAAGCCAATATGGACCCTCATAGACATTGTTAGGGATTTGCTTGTGGATAGAATACAAAGAAGGAGACTTAGCATGCTAAAATGGAATACGCACATTGGGCCTCTTATTTGGAAATTTTTAGAGATTAGTAATAAGGATTCATTTAAACGGACTCTCTCTTTAATGGTGTTTATGGGTATGAAGTGAAGGGCCCTGCAGGTTATAGGTTTGTTGTTGATGTTAGGAAGAGATGTTGTGTTGTTTGGCAGTGGACTGGATTGCCATGTTCTCATGCAATCTCGGCGCTGAAACATAGGGTAGTTGAAGTTTATGATTATGTGGATGATTTCTACTCTAGATAGGTTTCTTTCTATATATGAGAATGTGTATCCTATTAGAGGACAAGAGAGTTGGCTAGCTTCGACAATTGACCTGATTCTTGACCCACCAGTTCCGGTAAAACAAGCTAGTAGGCCCAAAAAATCAAGGAACAGAGAGCCTGATGTACAAAGAACCAGGGCAAGAAAATGAAGAAATTGGTAGCAATACATTGTAGGATATGCAAAGTTGAAGGTCACAATTCCAAAACATGTCCACAAGAAGTTGTTGTTGCCCAGGTTTGTATTGCAGATTGTTACAAATTTTGTCATTCAATTGTACAATATTTGACTAACTAATTTGCAACTATTTTTTTCAGACACCAAATTCAACAACCCCTGAGCAACCCCTGCAAACAACCCTAGATCCATCACCACCCACTGAGGTAAAGTCTCCTACTAACATTATATCTTCCTTTGATTTTCAAACACTAGTTTTGAAGCAAAATGTGCAGAACCGTACAAGGAAGATAAGAGGGGTTACTACCTAAGAACAAACATAGAAATGGGGGAAAATTCAGAGTCAAATTATTTTTCAACTGATTCTCTGATTGATTTTTTTGGTTTGAACCAAATTTGAACCTAACGTGTATTTCTTTGTTTGTTTAGCTTCCCAGAAACCTACTGCTGCCATTGAAACTGAAGCATCGCTCCATCCTGCTACTCCGAATGAAATAAAAGCTCCACAAAATCCACATCCACGACCTCTCAGGATATCACAAAGGCACCCTCTGACAGATGGAGATAAGGCACCAATTGATGCAAACTGTGCTTACTTGGGGCAGCTCATACCATACACCGTGGGCACTTGGAAACAAGGTGGAGGCACGGTTGGAACTTCAGGAAGGAGAGTCAGACCACCAAAGCAAAGAGGAAGACAAGTTTATTTTTGTTTGGGATAGGGCATCCTCATCTTTTGCTATTATCTTATCTTTTGGTATTGTAAAATATTCCCCCTGATGGGAGTACCTTTGCCCACTTTTGTTGACTGATTTTTTATTGTGTGTGCTGGATAGGTAGTAAAAAAAGGGCAGGACATGTGAACCCCCCCTTTCTTTTATCTCAATGCAATTATTGCATTTGTTGAATTTGTAAGATATTGGTTGGTTTACAAAGAATGTTCCATTGAATGAAGGTTATGACCTATTCTCTTTTGCATATTAATCTTCAACATCTCTTCCCCCCAACTCCATGAGTATTTCATAGCTCTGTTTTATACACCAACTCATGTGTAGAAGATGAGAGTATACAATGAAATTCAGTATTTCAAACAACCAAACATGTTTCCATTTTCATTCATCTTCTTCGAGCAACTCAAATTGAACATCAAGGTCTACTTGCAATAACATTAGGCAGGAAATCAAAAGAAGGAAAACCTAGAAAAATTGCACTAATTATGACCACAATCATCCAACACACTAAACCTAAGGTTATGTGTCTTGCAAATCGTTTTCTCCAACATAGCTGTTGCTTCTTTTGCATCTTCTTTCAACTTGAGAACTTCTTCCTCCAAACCGTTGATTCTCTTCAACAATTGGGGAATAACCTCCACTGATCTGGGACACATTTCTGGATCGACTCACTGCCAAAAACAAAAACCTTCAGCCTTCACTTAACAAAACAACAAATACATAGAGAGATTAACTCAACATACAGATTCCACATAAGAAATTCGAATGCACTCTATTTTCTGACCTTTGACAACCAACAACAAATGAATCACCTTCTTGGATTTCTGACTATCCACGACGTCAACAACTTTACCCAAAACCCACAATTACAGATCTAATTATGAGATCGATGTTCAAGGTCGCGCTCACTTCTACGACTAACCCAACCATTTACAATGTTTCCAGAGTCACCGCTATGAGCCATCGGAAGAACAGACCTGATTGGAATGAAGATTGTTGAAGTGCGGGAGACGAAAGATTAAATTGTTGACGGGGACCAGAGTTTATACTGATGAGGGTTTTGGTTTGGTGAACTAAAATGGCGAAATAAATTAGGAAGGCATATGGTCGATCTAAAAAGACTTTTTTACCCTTGCAAAAGTCAGGTTGACCACAGAAAATGGAGGAAAATCACAAATGGACGAAGAAAATGGACAGAAGTATGACGAATTGACAGTTTTGTTAGTTCAAGGACGAAAAGTATTGAAAAAAGAAGGGAGGGGGGGACAAAGGTGAATGATAGGAAGAGTTGGAGGATCCGTAAGTCGTTCGCCCTAAAAGATATTAAAGATCAAACATTTTTCAAGTCAACTACTGAAAGTCAAAGTGTGCAGCTTGAAATGGGACAGATAGAGTAGTACATTTTAAATATGAGTAATGATAAAGAGAGTGAGAATTTATAGTAAAATTACATACTGACTGACGTGGTATAATTGAAAAGACAAATGTATTTTAATTGGTTGTAACTCTTAAGGAATGTGATTTGCAATTTAGTCATTAGATTCCACATCATTCATTATGAATTTTCACTCTCTCTATCATCACTCTCTAAATATATTTATTTTATTTAAATAAATTACATTGATTTTACTATTTTATATTTATATAATTTGAGTTATTTTGAGTTTTTTATGGTCTGACCCATCTCAATATTATGGAAATTTTGAGCTAACCCCTCCCAATCCATTTGACTCAAAATTTTGGACCGATTTGGATAAAGACAACGACTCATCTTGACTTGCGGGTCAGCATGACCAACCCTAATTAGGATTGGGCAAAATTTTAAATTAAGGTCGACCGGGCTCTTAACGATATAGGACAACGTGATAGGCGTACTTTATGAAATATTAATCATCATGTAGGAATTAATTAAATTTTTTTTAAAATTCCCATTTAAGTCCCAAGAATATTTTATTCCCATTGATACACAAATCTTGTTGCAACCTCCAAAGATGGCTCTATAACGGAACAACTCCCACGTGATGCCTCCATTCCCTTAGAAATTTTGTTTAATGAAAGTCATGAACTTGAAGGTCATCCTACGTAGGAAATGGCTGATTGTTGGTTACACAACGACCCAAAGAAAAATCTCTAAAAATATTATTAGTGATACAATGTTACTAAGAACTAGTTCTTGTGACATAATTGACGGAAGGATAGATTTTGCAATTCAATTTGGGTTGAAAGAAATCTTGTTTGTGGTGAACAAACTCGTCTATGTAGGTTTGAAGTTGTGATCTCTGAAAAGAAGATTTTTTGACAGATGACGACAGTTTAAAGGAAATCTGTTATTTTCATGAAAGAGAGATGTTATTCAATGATAAGTCGCATTCCTCCTTACGATTTTTATTAGTTTGATTTTCAATTAGTTGATTTTATTTGCTGCATAAAACTTTAAAATTTTAATGTAATTCTCGTATTGTCACAAAAAAATTAAGTTTATAACTTTAAAAGAGTCAAATTAAACCTTTTATGTAAAGGGGTTCAATGTCCCTGTTCATCCAATAATATTGATTAAATTTTAAAAGAAAATTGACTTATTGAATCAATAACACTAAGGATTGGGTATTGTGAAGTTTCCTCCATAGAAACGCTTTAATTTTTATTTGAGTAAATGATAGATTTGATATTCACTTTTTTGGTAATTATAGATTTTGTTTCTATTATTGCAAATTGTTTTCAAAATGTTTCCTTATTATAACGAAATGTTATTAATTTATTCCCATATTTTTAGCCGATTTAGGTCAGTCAACAATGAGTCGACCTTTTCTAGTGGTTATAATGTCATTGGGAAAAAGAGAACATGGAAAGTAAGGACGATTAAAGAGACAATGAATATGTTGGATTGGTGGTGTTCATAATATGGAGGAGGAGGCAGTGGAGAAAAGAAATGGAAGAAGAGAGTTTTAAGAAATTAATTTAAATCAAAAGTTGTTAAATTATAATTTTTTAATCTAGGTAATTGTTGACGAACTTGTTAACTTAACTAAAATGTGTTATGTCCGATAAACGAACCAATTGTGAACATTTCGTAATAATTTTGGTATCTTTTAAGAACGTGATGTAAAAAAACAACGAAACTTGTAATTTTGCCTAAAAGTGAGTATTTAAACTATCATTTTCTCTTTTTTTAAAAAAAATTTATGTGCATTTTCTCTTTTCATTTTATTTTATGTACCTGGTAGGCAAAGAAGATGAAAGCAAAAACAATGACAAGTAAAACTTCCTCCGTACCAATCTAAATTGCACACTTAATTTTTACACACTAATCTCTATTAAAGTTTAATTGAATATTAAAAAAATACATGAGTAATAATATTATCGTATGTGACATTGTTGAATTCGTCGTAGTAAGTAATTTTTTAATATCAATTTTTTCCATTATTATACGTAGTTAAATATTTTTGTGGTCAAATATATTTTTTGAACAGTATAATAATGATTGTTATGCAATTTGATTTAGTAGGGAGAGAGTGAGTAATTTGGTCTTAACTTTCTTAATAAACCACCCGATTTGTAAAGGGTTATCCAGCGAAATCGCCAACCCCCACATGCAAAAAGTGTTAGCCTACGCAATGAAAGCCACTAGTCATCCCACTATCTGATCGCAATTTGCAAACAATGAGATGTACATGTACTCCATCTGTTTTATTATTTATGACACGTTTACTATAAATAAATATATTTTTATTTAACACTTTTTTTATTTTTGGAAAGATTGTATCAATTTCATCCATTCATTCTACTTTTTACTTTCTACATTCAATTTCATCCATTCATTTACTTCATATAAATCCAAGTATCTAAACCTATTGTGCCATAAATAGAAAAAACGGAGGGATTACATAATTTTATAAAATTCTTTTCATAGCAAACTACTATGTAATTTAAATGATGACCGCTCTTGCATAAAAATAAAAACAAAAAAAAAATCTGTTTTTAATACTACATTTAACTAGCGGAATTATTTGAAATACATTTGAATTATAAATTAAATACAAACATGCGAGCATGCTTTGTGAACTTAATTAAATCATTTTCTGATCCAGTTTTTATGATAAAGTCCTTTAATCACAACCTTTTCAATTACACTTACGTGAGGCTGTAGAATCTTTGAACGGCAGCCAATACATTTGTTACACTGTATAGTATTATGAAATGTTTTCTCCAGCACGTTAAAGAGGTCTACACGCAGCACTTATTTGTAAACCAGAGACACTCGTGTAATATTTTTAAGGGTTTTCATGATTTAGGCAATATTTTTTAAAGGTTTGATCAACACTTTTTAACCTATTGTAACATTTTAATAATATAGTTAGAATTTTTTTTATAATAGCTATAATTTGTAGTAGTCATATTACTACTTTCTTCGTTTCAATTTTTAAAAAACATACTAGTATTTACTACTTTCTTGATCTCAGAGTTGATAAAGTTTTGTGTGAAACCGTTTCACAGTGAGATCATGGATTAATGTGCAATATTATGAAGTTTAATTAGAGATGGAGTTTCAAATATAATTTAAGAAATTTTTTGGGAGAGGAATGAAGCATCTGGGTGTAAGTATCATTTTTTGAGGGTGTTGGCCATAAATAATTGGAGAATTAATGGTTCCGGGTCATAAGAATCTCACGGGTCAAGAATCCGGGTTGGAGATATTCGCGGATCAATTTATTCCCTAATTTCTGCGCAATGCGCGGGTTTTAATTAGCGAAATTGAAGTTTTAATTTCAGTCATTGATGTTTCACCCAAACCTTGTGATGTTTTTTCAAAATTCATTTTTTTCACTAAAATTACTTGTTTTCAAGGTAAATTTTGATCTTGGGATAAATACATTTATAACCTTTATTTCCGGGTGAAAGTGCCAATATAACTCTGCAATCTCAGAAAGTGTTAATTTAACCCTAACTAATTGTTGTATGTGCCAGTCTAACCATAACTTTTGAAAAATTGTGCCGATATAGTCCAACACCCTAATTCTGGCGTTGACTAGAAACTAAAATGACCAAAATATCCCTAACTAAGATGTTGAAAAATGAATACCCATAATACCCTTGTGACGTGGCAGCTTACTGATGTTCTTCTTCTTCACCGCCGCTACTCCATTAGGACCGTTGCTGCTCCGTCGGAAACCACCACTGCTCTGCCAAAAACTGCCACTGCTCCACCAGGAACCGTCACTGCTCCACCGCCTCTTCATTGGAAACTACCATTGCTCCGTCAAGAATCGCCACTGCTTCGCCACCTCTTCATCGAAAATTGTCGTTGCTTCGTCGAGAACTGCCACTGCTCTGCCGCTTCTCCTTCGCCTCTCCGTCGGAAACCTCCTCGGCTCAGCCCTAGCAAAACAACACTAAAAAATCTTCCAAACTCCACCACACGAATGTGTTCCCATGCCCCACCAATTCGGCGATGAATCTTTTTCTCCGTTGATCTCTGCCCCAATTTCTGGCAACCATATAAATTCGTTATCTCCACCGCCTACTCTTCCGTTTAGCCCCTGCCCCTGATCCCGCTGCTCACTCACTGCTCATCTCCGCCGCTCACCCATCGCTTATTCCCTTCGCTCATCCCCACCCTTGCTCCACCACACCGCGACTCAATCCCCACCGTCAATCCGCCTCATGCCACCATGAATCAATCCCCACCGTCGTTCCACCTCTCTCAACCCCCATCATCGCTTCCCTCCACCATGAATCAATCCCACCGCGACTCAATCCCTAACGTCATTCCGCCTCACGCCACCGCGACTCAATCCCCACTACCGCTCCGCCTCGCTCAGCCACAAGCCACGGTTCAGCCCCCCACCATCACTCTACCCCACCGTCACTCAATTCCCACCTTCGCTCTGCCCCACTGCAAACCCTAGTATCACCGCAAAACCTAACACCACGCCGCTCCGCCTCGCTCAGCCCCACGCTGCCCTGCCACCCGCTCAACCACCTTGCCGGAATTAGGGAGTATTATCTAGATGGGGTGAATATGGGGGAAGAAGAAGGGGGTGAAATCAGGGGAAGAAGATGAAACTTGTCAGGAGGAAGAAGGAAAGTTTACTAGGGAAAAGGTAGTTCAATCATTTCACATTTTAAAATTTTCTTTTTTTAAATTCAAGAGCGAAATAGTCTTTTCCACAAAATCCGGTCATCTGAATGTTGACTCAAAAGTTAATGGAGTCAAAGGTTAGATTGGCACTTTCTGAAATTGCAGGGTTATATTAGAACTTTCAGGCTAAAGTCAGTGTTATTTTAGCACTTTACTCTTTGATATTTTAATGTAAATCTTGTTGTTTCATGTTTAATTTTAGACATTTTATACATTCTGACACTAGTCAGTGATATTTTACTATCTTAATTTTTAATTTATACTTATACCTCGATTGATGTGTTAGTTTTTCAGCATGAGTTTTTAAAAATCAACGTCGATTTTTTTCAACTAATAATTTTGTATTGAATTTATGGTT
>JAULKK010208194.1:0-14242 GCA_032355705.1 Rubia peregrina
CAAGTGTGGTGGCACACCTTCCCTCATGTTTGTAGCAAATTCCCATGGTTAGAGGACCATTACATACTTAATAAATACCGACAGAAGTAACGGTGTGCCATGTCTATAATTCATGCACACAGCCACATTTTATACACATTTAATACGATGAAAATTGTAATGAACTTACATCGTAATCTTAAAATAAAAATAATTATGGATGAGATTTATTTATGTAAGCTAAAATAACCACAAATTTAACGTGGTATATTTGTGCATGCAGAAAATGTACCTATCCATAGCGCGTGCGTTAGTGAAAAATTGTAAAGGCATTCCCCTCAAATGTATTCATATGTTGTAAGAATTTAAAATTTATACGAATTCTAGTTTGCTAACGTAAATTTCAATGAGATTATTAATTTTCCTTCCTTTTGTTTGAATGTACAACAATTGGGAATAACTAGCGTTTTGACACTATCTTTGAGATTTAACATTGATAATAAATTAATATTTTTCAAGTATGCATGCATGTTCCACCTGAAACTATTAGCCCTAAATATTCCAAAGTTATTGTCCTTCGTGACTCAGTTGGGAGGAAGTGGAATGCGGAGTATGGTATATTGGCAGATGGTCGTGACTGTTATATATTTGTGGTTGGAAATGTCTTTGTGGTGAAACTTCATTGAGGAAGGAGATTTATGCATTTGTGAATTTGTGAAACGAAGAGATAAAGATATTTATATACAAGTGCAAGTTGTGCATTCAGCAAATTTTTCTATCGATATTAACAAATAAAAAATGTAAGTTTATACTTCATATTTTTAGTTTATAAAATAAATTTTTATTCTGCATTTTTCCAATTGCATAAAAGATTTTTTTTAAATATTGTGTCAATATTAAATTTATTGTTCTAAGTCATTTTGTTAGAATAATATTAATGAAACACTTTTGTTGTTTGATGATGTTGAGAAACAAAAATTGGCGCATCACATGAACTAGCAAAATCCCACCAGTCTTTAGTTGACACTAATTAGTGGGACAAAACTAGTATCTATATATTGTAAAAAGCAAAAAAGAATACATAAATATCATATAAGACAATTTGCAGTAATAAAAACTAAACTCCAAAGACAAACAATTGAAATTTTTTAATAGAGAATAAAATCTTAGGAACGTGATATCTAATTTGTAGTAGAAGCAAAAGCATTAAATGATTTTATACATTTAGTTAGTTATTCGTCTAAAGTGCAGGCATGTGAGTACGTGCAATGTCGCACGTACCACACATGCATGTACTTGACATCATATGGACTTTAAATCTATATTTTCCAGCATACCATTATATCAGTTAGTATTAGAGCTCAGTCAAAATATCACGTGATAGTAAAATCAGGAGTTTTCAAGCTCATCATCATATTAGTCGGTATCATTTGGTATTAGAACTTTGTTAAATATTATGTGGATCTAAAACCAGGAGTTTTCAAGCTTTCCATCATATCAATTATCCTTCGGATCCGAGCGCTAATCCTGAAATTGAAAATGGCAAGGAAGCTGCTGAGGGAGATGAAGTTAAGGAGTATAACAGAAAATATCAGTGCCAACTTGGAAGAAACTAGTGGCTGTTCTTATTGATTCTATCCACAGAGATGTGAGTATCCTAGAAGAACAAGCTCAACAAGAGCCCGACTTCATGGAACGGCACCACCCTGCCCTTGAAGTTTATGTTCGAGGATGAGGATCCTGAACAAGTATTCAAGACTGATGCTAAACTTTAAGTTGAAGCTTTGTTCAAGGAGAGTGGGTTGAATGACGTAAAGTTAGGAGATGAGAGTTATTATTAGGTTCGTTTCTTTACACTTTTCTCATTATATAAACCTCCTCATGAACATGAAATTTATATTGATTAATTGAGATTCGTATTATAAAATTTTCTGTGAAACGTTTAAAAATATTAGAGCATTTGCATCTTAAAAGACTTTGATTATAATCCTTCATTTTTGTATTTTGTGTGTAGTGCATGCTTAAAAGGTTCCTGTGGGATGTGTGTATGTGCAGGTGTGGTTGAAAAAGAGAAACGGTGAATTCCATCACAATGTACTCACACACATTTATTTTTAGTTGTTTCATCCATTCATTTTACTTATTTCTTTTGTAACTCAATATCATCAGCTTGTTTTATTCCACTACTAGAAAATACCCTTTTTTACAACTAAATTTTACAAAGGGATAAAGAAATTGTTGTAAAAACTATGATTTTACAACAAAGTTTTCAAATTCGTTGTAATTACCTTTAAATATTTACAAAAAATAAAATATCTGGATGTAAATGATTCTAAAATTGTTGTATAAAGTTTTTTCCTAACTCCGACTTTTGTGAGTATAGTTTTAGTATCTGAAATTAAAATTTTGAGGAGGCGCCATTTTCTTTTACTTGTTCCCGCTCACAACTCTTTTGATAAAACTTTTTAAAAAATCAAATTTAAAGTTTTGTTCCTAAAATAAAATAAAAAGTAAACGATATAATCTTCTTTCAATTTTTTGAATAGTCGAATGAAGTGCGGGAGAAGAAACCAGGTGGTTCATAGACGCGAAAATGGCAAAGCCCGAACCCGAGTCTGAAACCACGATGGAGCCTGAACGCACCACTAGAGTTGCCCCAAGTGTGAAGAGACCCATCATAGTTGTTCCCGCGTCGCAGAGGCGACCTAGAGCACTGGCTTAGGAGGTTTCTGAGACCCCTTTCATAGTTACATGATGGTTAGAGGATACTTCCTACGTCCCAGGATTATTGGCCACTTTTTTGCTCAACTTTCTCACACCATGTTTGACCATCAATAACTTTAATTACAAATATTAATGGTACATTAAAATTGAATATTTAGAAACTACGTAGACAAATGAGTCTAACAATATCTCACATGCTGATATTAGAGTCTATATACTAATTGAAATTTATGGTCAAACATGGTATGAGAAAGTTGAACAAAAAAGTGGCCAAAACTGCTGGGACGGAGGGAGTAGATATTAAGGAATAGTAATATTACTTGTAATTGTAATTAGATTATAATTTCTTTTCTAGTCTGGTATAGGTCTTTTGTACAAGTATATAATGTACCCCAGAGCATGAATACAAACACACAATTAGTACCTCGTATTCTTTATGGTATCGGAGTCTAAAATGTTGAAAACCTAAGAATTTTCCCGCTGCCAATTTTTCGAGCAGCTACCGCCACCGATCACTTCCGTCCGCGCGTTACTGCATGCACCGCCATCTCCTACGTCCGCCGCTCGTCGCTCGTCATCAGATCACCGTCCTCCGCTGCTGCTCACCAGATGCCGCCACCGTTGATTTGTTTTTCCTGTTCATAGTTCACGCCGATCGTTGCTCAGGTGCGCATTATTTTCCTCCTGAGCAAACAAAATATTATACACGCATGACTGGTGGAAGTGGATCGGTGGTCTTGATGTTGGTTAGCAAGGTGTGATAGCCTTCATCAAGACCAGTGAGAAACTGGTAGATCATATCTTTCCCACGTTCTAGGAAGGCATTGGCAGTATGGTTACAAGTGCACAGAGGTTTACAAGCTTCACAAGTGCAAACTAAAGGAGGGCGAAGGGAGTTGTAGTCACCAAACAGCTTCTTCAATTTTCAAAAATAAATGGCAACAATCTGATCATTCTGGCCACAGTTCTGGATATCTTCACGCATCTGCCAAATTTTTGGACCAATCCCAAGGGAAAAACGCGTCTTTAGATCATCCCAGAGTTCCTTCACTGTTGCATAGTAGCTGGTGAAAGAACGTAAGGGTGGATTTAAGGTCTGCAAAAGCCAACACATCATGGTAGCATTAATTCTAGGCTATTCAACTGTATCAAGATGATCATCTGGAGGTATACTAATGGTTCCATCAATGAAACCATTCTTCTTCTTGGCATGCATAGCACCGTAAATAGCATTAGACCATTCTAGGTAGTTCTCATCTCCTTTAAGTATGACGGGACAAATGGACAAACCTGGGCCATCGTTAGTACTGCGAAAGTAATGGTCATGCATATAACGACCCAAAAAATAGATCCCCCAGTGCCAGATTGCAGTTGCAGCTGTAGCTGTTTGAGTAAAGCTGCAATCACATCGGGGACACTGATGTTTTGTAGTTTAGTAGCCTCGGCTTTAGCAGCGATGCAGGCTTGTTCGGTGGCATTGGAACTAGAACCAGGAGCAGACATAGTTGCAAATCAGTGGTGGCAAGAAGATGGGCAGTAGGTAGCGGCAGAGATGGCGTGTGGCGTGCATGCCAGCGGAAAAAATCCGGGACAGCGGCGTGTGGCTTACACGCGTAGGGGAGGAAAGATTATCAGTCAATCTCCGCCATGGATCAGCGATGCCAGATCGGTTGCGGTGTTGATCAACTATGGAAAATGGGTTGAAAAGGCACAGCAGTGTCGGATCGGGGACATCGATGTATGTTTGACATGCTGTTGAGCCATGCAATTGGGCAAAAATGTTTTTGCAAAAATACGAACCCAACTAAGAGCAATGCTGCATAATTTCTCTTTCCCCAAAGGCTTGCGATCTTCTAAAATTGCTGAAACATGTTTTTAATTGGATGTTATATTCCACATGTGACAGACATTAAACATAGGAAAAAATAGCATAAGAAATCACACCGGAATTATGTCAATCCCATGCACTTCTTTAACTATTTTTCCATATAATACATGCAATGGTATCCACATTCCCAGGTACTACGCTGAATCTTGTGCTGATATGGAGAAGAATATGTTTAAATGGTTATGAACATGAAATTGACACAGGATTTACAATTGTATGAAGTAATGCGTACATTGATGTTTATCACATTCCATGTATAGTTTGGAGGGAATATTTTACTTTGATCTGAATGGATGTACAGTCGATATTTTTTTGCAATCCTATAATTATATGAAAAATAATAATTTTATCAATATATGAATACAAAAGCATATGTATGGATCATAATAGTTTAATCAAGTGTAATTTTGCTAGAGTTGGCAAGAAATTCATCAACATACGAACAAATCAATTATACACAAGCCTTGTTACGTTTTCCAATTTCCCCAGTCATTGAGTCGATGCAATATACTCGTTCATGTTCCGACACAAAGATGATAAAAAAAACCAATGAATACTACAATAGTAAACAAGAAAGTATCTGATGTGATTATTAATGCCTAACTTTGCAAAAAAACAAATATAAGATACGTGAAACTAATAATACCCCAATCTATTTAATCATGTACATGCATAGAACTTACTCTCGATTGTAATGGAATGCGTACATCCTTGCTTGTGTGAGGCGTATGATAGTGTAAATATCTTTCCCGGTGAATTCAATCCTTTGATTGGCATTTTGAGCAAGGGAATTTGAAGCATCCGGAACAAATTGGATGGTACATCGATCAACCATCCCATCGCATAGTTGTCTATAAAATAAATATTAGAAATGATCAATTATTATGCAGCATGTATAATATTGTGAGCATGTATTCTTACGATGCCCATAGATCGAGTGGTGATCCACTAATCAACTCCATTTTGTATCTGTTGTTAAGGCTGGTCATGAACAACTTCAGTTTGTCCATAAAAATGGTCGTGGATATGCCATTGAATCCAAACACAACTGCGCTGAAAGGGATGCGGAATATTTTGTTAGGTCCAAATACTTGAGTGTCTAAACTTAAAAATTCATAGATCTGTTGCACAACAACATTGCATTCCTGGTCTTTTGTGACACTCCTGCAAGATACATGCTTTAGTAATTCTATTTGATAATGTGATATAGTTTAGTTTCATGAGAATATAATTCAGCAGTAGGTGATATTGGCGAAGGGTTAAATGATTCCTTACGGAAAGTTGATGGTTATAAACCAAGTTGGGTGGAGTTAACCACCTCTTGTAGGGAGAGAGTGTGTTTATCAGTATTTACTAATGCGAGTATGGTATTGTAATTATTTTTCTAACCTATTTTTCCTCCTCTGGAGTTTTTGGTGTCAGCCTTGTTTCACCGCTTCCATCTTCAACGACGAGCAAGTTGCGAGTCGACAACTTCTCATTTTCTTAGGTAATCATACAAACGATGAATTAAGTTAGGTTAATTTGTGTAAAGAGATCTACGCATTGATATTAAACTTACAATTATCATACCCAGTGATCATCTTATTGGTTAAAGTCACCGATTAGTTTTCCTAGCCATAGAATCTTATATCCAATGGCCTCAAATATAAACTCAAATTCTACATGTTCAATAGGCAAAGGTGCCTTCAAGATGAACACAGGTCCACCAAGCTTAAATCGCTCCCACCTGATAGGCAAGTCTGTTTCCTTATCCTTAGGAAGCAAGATCCCAAATGTAACGGCATCCCTTTGTCCACTATGATTCGGAACATATAGGTAGCACTTTTTACCTATCTAAGCACGAAAACCAAAGAATTTGAGTAAAACGAAAGAAGAAGGAATTCTAAAAAATAATTGTGACAAAATAATTATGGCAATGCAATCAATTTGAATAGTATGTATGGTTCATAAGAGTAGAAATTGATATGAGTTTTGAACATCAACTTATTTCCGTCGCCAAGAGAAGCAATAAACATCAATGGGATAATTAAACTGCAAGTACTGAAATACCGAATCAAATTTCGATAGAAGGGACCCAAAAAAAATCCCCACAAAAGCAGGTGAGGTCAGTCAGTAAGTAATAAAACAAATGATATCGTCTGTATAAAAACCCCACTCTATTAGTTCCTACCCAGGGTTGAAAAACTTATTGCAATTTTTGTGCCTTAGAGCAACCGAGAGCATCCTATTTGTTATGTAATTTTTGGGTTGTCGAAAATAGAAGTGGCGCTGACCGCATGTGTTCGTAGCTGTGGTATTAGTTTTTAATGGGGTCAACAAAACCTGAACGAAAAATCTTTCCCCTGATAGCAGCTGCATGCAACCACTCTTTAACATTCATCTAGTAGGACCAGAATTAGAACTGGCCACTGACCACAGCTGCGCATATGCGGTCTATTATTTTAGTAGAAAAATTAGCAAAACTAATAACATAGGCGACAACTAACGACAGCTAAATAAATTCACCCAACTAACCACATCCAAATATATGCACATAACCAACAACATTGACATTGATTTGGAATCCAAAATGAATGCCATTAGGAAATCAACCAACAAAATCGTAAATCAATGTTCTTAATCACGAGCCTAGATGAACAACTAAAAGAGCTGCTTCCATTTTCGAAATAACCAAATCGACAATGAATAGCTCACCAACTCTAACCTAATTTTTTTACCATCACATATTTGGGGAAAACGAACGGGTGTGTTTGTGAATTCTATTTAATTAAACTTGGGAAACTTGGTATCATGCTAAATTATTACTATCCCATTGTTCATAACGTAATAAGTGACAAGGGTAATTTCATAGAATACCTTGTCATCATAAAGGTCTTTCTCTGGGTCACTTGATCTAGATGCAGAAGGAATGAATACCCAGTTATCTTTATTTTTTTGGGTTGGACAATTTAGCAAGGAAAATGTTGGCATCCAAGTGTGCAGGAATATGTTTACCCAATTGTCCTGCTACCCACTGTGTGTTTTCCTCGAAGAAGGAAACTAACCTTTCATTGAGGTCGACCACCTTCGTTGACACATGTTTCTCATTTGAAGTTTCTTCAAATGTTATTGTGTTTGTGCTCCCACATCGACTAGATGCGTAACGACTGACATCAATATGTGGGAGGGCATCCTTCATCTTTATCATTGTAGGGAAACCTCTTCAACGACCCTCATGATCCTTTTTACCCGTTGCCTGTACAAGGATATCTTTTTTTCCTACTATCACCAACTCTCCCTTCTACTTATTATCCAAAAGTTTTTCCTAGTCATCAAAACAAATCAGAGCCATTAGTATGTATTTGATTTGAAAATGTAATTAGTTGCACACTTATATCTTAAATTTCCTCACAATAGTTGGAGTTGCTCTTTTAACGAAATCATTGGTTAAGTAGATAATTTCTTATCCCAATTTGCTACCAGGAACACCTCTGATTGATCTGGTCTTAAATTAGTGCTTTCAATTTCCATCTCTGCTTCTTCAAGACTACGACCTTGACTCATAAGTTCATCAATTTTATCCTGCCTCTTCATATTCTCTAGTTTCGAAGAAATTTTATGATTCCTTCCACTACGTGTATGATGGACGTAGTCCTTACTTGTGGCGCTTACTGTTTCTGCATCAATTTTAGCCTATATGGTCAATGATTAGTGAAATATATTTAATGATTGAATAAAATAAACTATGTGGACTTATATATTGACCTTGAATTTGGGGGTCATTCAATGTTTGACAAATAGCTCCCACTCTTTTCTATCCATCCATCGATACACCATCCATGGATGGATCCCTAGTTTTGAATTGATGATGTACTTTCGAGCCACCTTCGCCTTTGAATTCCTTCACTTTTCACCCGCATAAACCATCCACTTCTTGTGGAACTCATTCAATTCATCGAAGCTCATTTTGGTCTGTACATCCTAGCTCATATACGGGAAGTTAAAATTTTATGATGTAAATTTTAAGTTTTTGGAGAACACAAAATTATGATAAAGAAATGGAACACACTTACAAGAATGTCTTCACAAGTTTCTTTCTTAATGTGTTCCAGAATGGCTTTTCCAATTATAACATTTCCCAAAGTAGATTCGTCATCGGAAAGCATAGCCACAATATCTGGACCATCGGCTGTGCATGACCAAGGGTTCAAAGTCTCTATTGAAGAATATTTATAGGGGTTTCTTTTGCTAGTAATACTGACTTTCACGTGGCTATACCTCTACGCTTGCAATACTCCTTGATCTCAAGCTTGTCCAAATTCTCCTCCTTGTCCTCGGTCGAATTAAGTTCATGGTCATACTCTATATTTTTTTTGAGGTAGATGCATCATCCACAACATCGTTATTCAAGTCCTCATTTTCATATTCTTCAATTGGCTGTTCACATTTTTCCACAACTTTATCAATATGAACTATGTTCTTTAGAACCAATTTGTTCTTCGACATTGTCATTCAATGAGTAAGGCCCTTTCATGAGTAAAAGAAGTAAATGAATCATTGGTGGACATGTCAAAAAATCCCACAAATGAATTCAATAAAATAACACACTTATACGCATCACGTAACAAATGCAACACGTAGGAGCAGATTGTAAATGTTGGGAATAATTATCTGAGTGTTGCCATGCAACAAGACCTATTATGGCACTCACATAAGAAGAAATTCCCACTTCTATATGAACCTAGCTGAACCAGAAATTATTAAAGTTATCTCCAGTGGCCAAACCTAGCCTAATCAACCCAACCCAAACCAAACCAGGAAATGAATTCCATTCTTCCTTCAGTAGAACATGAATGAACCCTATTTTCCTCCAACCACACCAAATACCATATACATATTTGAACATCGTATTCCAACAATTTCCATGAAAATGTAGAGTGAAAGATGAGCTAAATATTATATTCTCTCAACTATGGCAAGAATGTAATTGGCATCCACACACTAATTATACAACTAACCTTTTGCTTGTGTTTGGTAGAACGAAGAGGGAAAATGGAAGTTGATGAGACTATATGGAATGGGAAGGAGCCTACGAAGGGAGAAACCTTACCCAATAAATGTGGACCGGCCGTGTGAGTGAAGGGGTGGGACAAAATGCAGCAAAGCTACAAGGATGCGAAATAGGGGAATAAGTTACATATGGGAAGATTTTTTTTAGAACATGGGTTCAACTTCCATGTAAAAATTTACTAAATATCATGACCCATCATGTTCATTGATAGTCCTTTAAAGGAGGAAGGAAATTGGTTTGGCCAGTCTAGGGAAAAGTGGGAAGATAAGGAGTTAAATTGGAGAAAAGAATTGCAAGGGCTGATTGGCTGGAAAAAAGAGAAGAGGAGAGGTCCTAGGCTTCCTGCCCATGGACTAATTTTGGGAGGGAATTTGCTTTGTTAGACCAAAAATAGGCAAAGGTACAGTACATATGTTCATCTCCATTGTAGAGGGGAAATAGATGTACATGGCCAACTTAAATATTTTAAAGTTATATGATAATAAATACCTGGAGTAATATTTTGGTCACATTTATAAAAATATAAACTTAGTGAGTGATATGCGTGTGTATATATATATATATATATATGTATATGTGTGTATATATATATATGCATCTATTTATTCATTCATATATGCATACATATATGTATATTAATATGTATTTATATTTATATTTATATATGAATATAAATATTATATGAATGTATGCATATATATACATATGTACGTATATCTGTGGATGGGTTGATGGAGAAAAAATTATGATTTGACCATAAATTACTACAAGTCAAACTATATATATGTTTGTGAACTACTGTCTGATCAACCGTCATTTGCATAGTACGGCCACCGTCAGTCCAACGGTGCATATAGAATGCCTAACCGGTTAAGGGTTGGCTTAAGTCCAACACTTAGTCAAGTATTGTGGTCATTAAGTATGATGACTAGTATTTGACCGACCCTTACTTGTACAGTACCTCTACCGTATCTCGACCTCTTCACATAGAATACCTGTCCAACTACTGTCTAACGTATGTTTCACTCTTCGATTTTGTATATATGTTCAACAGTAGTGTAGGTTCCAATTTCACCTCACTTAGTGTTTGACTGGCCGTAAATATATAGATTTCTAAGGTAGTACACCTGAAGACTTGTGAAGTACGCTCACTAGTCAACCAGAAGATTTGGCTTGTCCGTGGACTAGTTTTTGACCACCCGTTACTTATGTAGTGCTCATATATGTGAACCCGAAGACTTGTGTAGTACGTTTTTTGGTGTTTGTGTGGCCCTTACTTGTGTAGTGCTAAGATAGTGTACTGGAAGACCTGTGTTGCACCAAGCCTACCCTTTTCACGACCGTTTGCTTGTGCAGTACAGAGGTAGTTTTAATGAAATACATGTGTCGCACGTTGACTATTCTTTAACCATCCGTACACTAGTGTTTGACCACCCGTTACTGGTTTGATCATACGTTAAATAGTGTTTGACCAACCGTTACTGGTTTGACCAGATGTTGACAAGTGTTTGACTAACCATTACTGGTTTAACCGGATGTTGACTAGTCTTTGACAACCTGTTACTTTTTTTACCGAACGTTGACCAGTGTCTAACCAACTATTTCTTGTTTGAACGGACGTTGACTAGTGTTTGACCACCCGCTACTTTTTTTTACAGCCTGTTAACCCCGTAGAATATTTATATCGTTCTGTCGGAAACAAATTCAATGGGTAGCAACATTTCCTATTTGTACTAGCGGGCAATGATAGCATGTTATATATATATATATATATTTTGTCCATTTTTCCGATGCGAAAGTCATGCTTTAAAATATATTTCTGGAAATGATATATTTGAACAATTTTGTGAAGCCTACATATATACAAGGAAAAAAGAATTTATATTTTATAATGTTTACTATTGTTTGGGGACAACTTTTGTTTCAGTTAGTAGGAACGAGTTCAACATCCTCGTCTGACAGTACCAATTTCCATTTCATCACGCTACGAATGTTATCTTAAATTGAATAGTACTATCTTACAAAAAAACTTATTAATACAAATTCAACATGTCATTACATACCATGATATTATTCTACAGATGAATGTGGGCCCACGATGAGTATACTCTTTTTACAAATCTGTGCATCAGTAGGAGTGAAGATAGAAGAGGGAAAACGGAAAAGTTGAACTTCGGAAACCACCCTTCATCTAGTCTAATCAAGGGTCATTCACCAACTACCCCTCCTCCCCCAAATTCTCCCTTGCTGAAAACCTCTTTCCCCCTTACCCTAAACACGTCGGAAATTCAGCCTTCCTACCGACACTTAGGTGATGGAAATTTTGGTCAGTTCCCCCCCAAATACCGAACGATGGGTTTTTATGAGATTTTCAGCCAGTGAAATCATCAAGCGTTAGTTGATGGGTCATGTTGCAAACATTAAGGGAAATTTCACCATTTGCACTCAAATGTTTTTCTTTCTACTTCACCTAATGCTCAGTTACTTTAGCTGACCTAAATATCCCTTGGCCTTGTTTGGCAATCAGCTGTTGGTAGATGGTGCTTGGCCGTTTCATTTATGCAAAATGACATTTAAGGACATGGAGACCATTCATTATTTATAAAATAATTTTACAAATTTTATTATTGTTATTTTTATTAATTTCAATCTACTTTATTAGTAGTTATTTAACATATTCATTAATATTGAAAACAATATATTTACTAATTCATTTAAAATATTATTTTTTACTATTTTCATTATGAGCATTAATATAAGAGAATAAATATATTAATTGTCTTATTTTCATTAGATATAAGAATTTTTAATTATATTTAAAATGCAAACTATTGCTGAGGAAATATACGCCGCATGGTTTTTTTAATGGAATATATGCCGCTACAAATATAATAAATAGGTTTTAAACATTAAGATAAAAAGTAGAGATTAAAAAATTAATTGTTAAAAGTAAAAGTCAAACGCTAGGAAAATGCTAGTATTATTAGCTTTCGGTATTTGGCGGAAATGATACGTGAAAAAACCAAGAAAACCAAACATTTTTTTGTATGCATTCACTGTTTGACTGAGTGAAAATGCCAACAAACAAAACTCAATCAAAATGCCAATTAAAAAACTAATGCTAAATGGAGATTTAGTATTTTACACTCTTTGACTCATGCATGCACGAGTAATCACGAACATGCAAGCACCACACACGTACATTTTTTATGAACAATTACTTAAAACTCACTCACCTCAAGAAAAACATGAAACTAACATTTAAATTTTCGAACTTTAATTTTCGAACTTTGATCTTCAATGACTTCTTACTTTAATTTCAACACTAAAAATGTTTTTTACTCATTCACATGCAAACTTAAGATTCATGGATGAGCAGATAACCACATTGTTTCCTCAAAAATATTAAAGGAAAAAAGTAGTTGGTAGAACTGCTACTGGAACTGTCAACTCCTAGCACTTATCGATATCCATATTTCGAAAAAATAAAATCTACAAAATGGGACCTCTTTTACACATGAAAATAATGAAATCCTTCTACCCAATTGTTGTACATTCAAACAAAAGATCGTAAAAACTAAACTACCTTCACAGAAAGCAAACTGAAATTCACAAAAAAATCGAAGTTCATGGTGCGCAAGGATTCATACCTTTTGACTGGATTTCTGAGATGGGATTGAATTAGTTTCCTGGGAGTATCTACCAAGAGGAGCGAAAATAGTGGACAATGTTTAACTTCGATGCACCATACTTAAAACACATACAAAGAATGGGAGATTGGTAAAATCTGATGGCCATTTAATATTTTTGATGACAGAGATTGACACAATGCACGCATGTAAGATTATTATCATGGTTCCTTTGAAGCTCATCGATGCTAATTGTAAATAAACTAGGTGTTGTATGCGTTTAATATAGTTTGGGCTTGTTTTGTGCTGCTATTTTGTGTACATTTGGTAACAAATGTGTGTGGTTGTAATGACATTTGTTTATGTGTGTCTCAGGTATTTCCATTTCATCTACCAGTTACTCCTTTAATAGCATAGAACAGGTGAGAGAGTGATTAGAAAATATTGGATATTCAATATTTTTGTCTCTCTTCCTTTTGGATTCTCATAAAAAAATTATCAGGTGGATCATCTTGAAAATATTGTGTCAATTTATTTCCAATTCAAACTGTTGTTTTAATTCCAAGTTTTCTAAAATAGATAACTTCTGAGTGAAATTATAGCCATTTATATTTTCTTCAAAGATATATTTGATTACATTATGTTTTTCATTGATATGATGTTACCTCTAAGTTCTTGTAACATCATCTTTAGGGAGTTCTACTAATGATTCACATGTTGATAGTTGAAAAAATGCAGAAATTCCCACTCAGGAATAGATGGTCAGAGCTGCACAGTCTGACGAGGAGGCCAGTGAAAGGATCATCGAAGAAAGCACTAAAATAATTGGCAATGAAGATGCCAATCTGCCAATTAAGAAGAAACACATTCTATTTTGGTCCACACTAGAGTCTATGGAAGTTTTCCAAAAATTTCCACATAACCCACATTTTTTACCTTCAAGACAATTTAATGAGATTTTTCACCAAG
>JAULKK010208515.1:0-15812 GCA_032355705.1 Rubia peregrina
AATCTGTAATTCTGGCATTTTCTCTCTAGTGGAATCCGATCTTGGTCGGCCGTGGATGTAGCCAATTGGTGAACCACATAAAATCTCGGTGTTTTGTTTTTCGCTTTATTTTATGCGTTTGTTCTTTCTCTGGTATTCCGCACAACACCAGGAAAATTGAGCTCAATGCCCGTCGTACAATTACTCTTATGGTGGGCAAAAACCAAGAATCAAAAGGTGAACTGAAAAAAAAATCTAAATTTGAATAACTTCAACATTATTTATAATACGGTTATTTGGATAACATAAATGAGTAAAATAAATTTTGAATATAGTTTTCAATTTGGTTTTTGATAGTGAAACTCAATCTGAAAACATATATTAGAAAATAAAATTCTAGTGGGATAGTTACAAAGAGAATTTATTGAACTTGACCTGTTTTAGAGAAATATTATTTTTAATTTTGCTCGTTTCCAAAGCCCAAATAAAATGTAGACCTAAACACAATAAACCCTAATCATATAAAAGCTACAATGTTTAACATATCAATCAAAATGTAGCCACTCATTTTCTTTGAAACCCTCTTCAGTCATTTTGTTTTTCCTCAATCCACATTTCCTTTTTCTTCACACATGCAAACCTTTACTACTGCTAGCCATCTCTTCACCATCGCTTAAAACACCTCGATATCAAGGTTTACCACCACCACACCATTTGTGCCGTCATCGACTCGTTATCAATGACACCATTACGGGAATCTCCTTCATCAATACCATTCTGAATGCTCCACCACCCTTTCACTAATTGATCCCAGCAGAAACATCACCACTGCTTCTCCACCAGCTACAACATTCATTCTCTCCTCCACCATCACCTCCATTACTCTCCTATGTGATAGTTAAGCATCTAGTAACAATATTTGTAGGTTAGAGTATAGGTTTCAGGAGTTAGGTTTTGCGATATTAGTATTCTGCTGGTTTTGTATATGAATTGAAATTATTAATGTGGATCTGTTTCTTGATTATTATTTTTGATGGCATTGAATCTAAATTTTAGTTTTCCGGGATGGGTACAATACAGATTGCAAAGTTTGAAACTGAACCAAACTAAACCAAATTTTAAATTTGGTTTAGTTAACATTTTTTTTATTGTTCGGTTTCTATCTTAGATTTTTTAAGGGTCAACCAAATTAACCCCAATCGAATAAACCAAAACCGATAGAAGTAACTCAATGCCCACCTCTAACAACATCCTCTACAAAAAAAGGATTCCCCGCACCCTCACTCAAGTGCGTCAGAACACGAAAATATGCACTAATCATAAGGGACATACATGGGGGATGGTGCGGGTCACATCAAGGCACACAAACCCTAGCCCAAAAATATTTTCCGCTCATGATTCTACTGGAGAACAACATTCGAAGATACACATGTGAAGCTGCAAGTTGTATTGTAGTTATGCTTATAATATACAAACGGTACGCACACAACCCATCAAAGTAAGCAAAGCATGGGCGAGACGCTCTAGCCAGAGAACCGATGAAAGTACCTCGTAGGACTACACAAAACCTAAAATGCAGAAAATACATCGCATACGATTATAACGGTAACCACAATATAAATATCATGGCCCACCATAGCACCCACGTTGGCCCTCAGCAACATGCCCTAAATGGGTAAGTGTCACCTAGAATATAGGAAGAATAGACCTATAAATAGCCAAGGGATGAAACAACCCAAGTAAGCAACAAAAAGTGATCTAATATTATCTATTGCTCCCAAACACTGACTTTAGCATCAGAGTCTTTACCTCAGATCCGGCCCAGGAAATTCTTACACGTGAAACAATCGAGCACTGAACACCGACAAGGGTCGTCATTATCATTCAGGGAGTCCAAGCCACATCAAATACCATTATGGATGATGACTTCACGTCCATACACTAGGATGAATGGATTTTTCATTGTAAGGGTCATGGGTGTAGACTGATAAGCCTAAAGGATGGCTTGACCCACCTCCCGCAGGGTCATTCTTTTTTATCAAATTACCTGCAGGATACTAGTGATCAAAGATGAATTTATAGTGTTTCTCATGTACTCACTGCTAACTATAATAAAATAACTAGTGGAAAGTATGGGGTCGTCCACAGAGATACTAGTATTTAAAGGTTAGATGGACACAATACATAATCGGGTGTCACCCTAATTGTGTGCCAGGAATAGCTAGTACGAAACTAATTAAGGAGGGGATGGGGGCTTTGTGAACTAATAGCTACAACATGCAATTAAAGAGAAGTATACTATGGATTTAAATAATTCTTGGGGGTATTTGCATAACATGGCCGATTTAGAGATTGGATCCTAGATTCTATCACAATATACATATAAACCTATTCTCATTATTGTGTCACGTAGTATAGAGATGGACGAGAATTCTCACTTTTTGTCACATAGTGGTTCATCTCCCTTTAAACCATATCACCACCTCTGTAATTAGAGATGTGCTCCAATCCTTACGAATCTGTATTTCATCCCCCCTAATCTCACTTCTGATGCTAACAAGCATCTTCTTGAAGAAACTTAAGCCTCCACAGGCAACACTGTTAGATATGGGAGTGAACCTATCTCGGTCTGTCCACTATAGACACAACCCTATGCCTAGAGAGGCAAAGGAATTGATTCCTTGTGACGACTCTAGAGTCAATACGACCATAGTAACTACAAACACTTAAATATTGGGATAGGCCAGGGTTTCCCCTGTTAGGAATTTCTGCACAACGGCCCCGGTCTACTGCTCCTAACATGCGATCACTCACACAATTACCTAATTTTAATTATTGTGTAACGATTATCTCGGTACTCTCAAGGTAAAATGAATGCACTCATCTCCCCTAGTACTCTCAAGACTACAATAGAAATAATATAACACTTCATAATTAGCATTTTGGCGTAGCGCAATATTATAATAGGAATGAAATCATGGATACATCATAAAAAATATCATGAAATAAATCATATAAGGATAGAAACCTCAAATCAAGCACAATATTCATAAGTATAGAAATTAAGGTAATCTAGAATCTCACTAATCATAATCAAGTCAAGATTTTAAATACAATCTTAAGAAAATAAACTACTCTAGAGACATTAAATCCATGGAAATGCTTTGATTTAATGACATAGATCTAGGAAAATGAAGAGTAAATTACCAAAATAACCCTGACGTTAGGCAGAAAGTGCCAATATAACCCTGTAAAATCAAAAAAGTGTCAAATTAACCCCAACTTTATATAGAATGTTCCAATATAACCCTGGGATGTGTTGACTCTGATTGCCAAAGAAAAATTTGACCGGAAATAACAGAAATGTCCATTTCACCCCTCAATTAAAAAAGAAGAAGAAAAAGGGGAAAATCCTTCTTCTTCAACCCCTCAAACCGCCCGCCACCTCCATCATTGAACGTCACCTCCGGTGAACCAATTCCATCCAATCGAGACCTACCCCTCCCGTCTACCTCCAACCACCGTCACCCTCTCCCTTAATCATCGAACAATATCGTGAATCGCTAGGGTTTTCGACATGGTTTAGGGTTTCCTCAGTGAATCGCTAGGATCTCCATTCACCCACCAGCTCCCGCAAGGGTTTCCGATTTCTTTCCTCCTACGATTGGAGGTAAAATTTGTCGACTAGGGTTTCTGCCCAATTTGTGATCTTCGATTCTTGAATCTTTATTTGCCGAGCTTCAATTTTCTGAGTGGTGACGGGCGAGTGGTGTTGGAAGGTATTTTTCGAGTGGTGGCCGGGCATCGATTTGCGTAGTGGTGGCCGAGCTTCGATTTTCCGAGTGGGGGAAAGATTCAATTTTCCGTGTTGTGGCAAGCTTCAATTTGTCGAGTGGTGGCGAGCTTCAATTTTCCGAGTGGTGGCTGAGCTTTGATTTTCCGAGTACTGGTGTGGTAGTCAGTGGGCAGTGTCAGGCAGAGCGGATGACTGGTGGTGAGCTGGGGTGAGGTGGCGGGGGGTAAGAGTTTGGTGGCGGTGGGGTGAGGGTTTGGGAGTAGTGATGACTGTTGGCGGTGGTGGGGTGGTGGGGAAGTTAAAAATGGAGTTTTAATTTAGCAAAAATAGCCAGGGGTAAATTAGTCTTTTCCCAAATAGTCAACTGTCAGAAATTTTAGTTCATGTCGAAATCTGACCGGAAGGTTAGATTGGCACAATTCATCATAAAGTTACGGTTAGTTTGGCACTTTCCAGTTTTACAGGGTTATATTGGCACTTTCAGCCTAAAGGTAGGGTTATAAAAATATTTAACCCGAAAATGAATGAAGCAAAAATATAGCCTCCTTTACTCCTACAAAAAAAACTACTACAATAAAACTTAGCTTGAATACGTAAAATCCTAGAAGACTAAAGGTCCTTATATAGTAGATAGATTGGGCCTTGAATGGCCCAAAAGGTGAGAAACCCTAGCTGCCTCGCTGGCATCGTGCCATGTTACAAGGCCCTAATAGCACGACCCGTGCACTAATGCACGGGGCCTTGACAAGATTTATGGTTTCTACCTTCTGAGTACACGAGAAATGCTGGATTGCACAGCCCATCGGCTGGATTTTGTTCCACCATCTTCTAAGTGCATGGGTCGTGTTGGATTGCACGTCCCGATGGCTGGTATTTGATTCACCTAGATTCTGATTGTACAAGGTGTGCCGAGTTGCACGTCACGTTGTCCGGGCCTTTATCTTCTTACATTCTTCAAGCACGGGCAGTGCAGGTTTGCATGGTCCATCGTTTGGCCTTTGTTTCCTCAGCACGACCTATAGCACCAGCCGTGCCAGACTAGTTTGCATGGACTGTGTTATTTCTTTGACTATTCTAAACTTTGCTCTTTTCTTCGGCGCATCTATCTTGTACCACGTTTTGACTCATGGAATTAAGTCTTCTACCATCCTTGCGAATTGATTTCACTAAATTACTCTAAATTTCATACGAACGATTAACAAATAAGCTCACAAAATAAAATCTAGATGCTCGTAAAGACAAATCCATTAGACTCGAAATAGGTTACAAAATGAAGGATTTACATATGAAAACCAAAAATGGTCATCTAAACACCTTATGATATAAACATGCCTAAATCTCACAATATTACCACAAAATGATAACAAAAGAAACGTTAAATGCTTTGAAAAATATGTGCATTTTTTCATCACGGTTAGTAGCTCTTCAACCCATACGATTAGTTTCACCTCCAACCTCTTTTGGATTCCTGTGACAAGTGTGAGATTTTCAACCTCCACCCATTTGTTAGCTTGAGGATACGCTAGCGAGGTGATTTTCTTACTATGGTAAAGTATTACCACCAGCTTTGACATGAGGTTGTGGCTTTTCTTGGGGAGTTTCAAAATTGAAAAAGGAAATTTTGGTTGCCACGGACGGTGTAACTGATGTGGTTGACTCTTTTTAAATAATTATAGTACTGAAGATCAGCTCACGTAGAGTCACATGCTTTCTAGGGACCGGAAAATGTCCCTGCATTAGTCCCAATGAAGTAACGATGCTTAAGTTTGTATAGTATCATAGTATATTTATCTACTCAATAGTTCTTACATAGATTCTATAGGCGCTTATTCTTTTTTACTTATAGTTCTTCTCTAGTTTGATCGTGGTCTAACCATCATGCCTTTATATTGGGATTGTATCTCACATTATGTTTAACCCAATCATGCTCTTATCTTTGGAATATGTCTCCCTTTGTTCGGGTATGAGGTGGTGTTGTCTCTTTGGATAGTAGTATTTTCCACTATATCTGCAAAAAAATGCCAGATAGGGTTGTTGTTCTTTAGGCTTTGTTCTGAGGGAATTGACTAACCAATATCTATTAACAAAGTTTCAAATTTGCACTTCATAATGTTATTGTTTCATTGTACTTTGTTAGATTGATCGGCCCGGTCAGGTCATGTATACTATTTGGCTTGTTGTTTTGCTGGTTGGATCATACTTGGAGGGTCATGCATACCAACATATATGGTTGATTTCAATTTCGATCCTACTGGGTGCCTCATATACACGGAGTCAAGATTGTGAACTTCAAGAAAGAGCTACATAACTTAATTATATTTATCATCCTCAAAAACCTTTTTAATCGAATCAATTTCCCTAACCTAAGTATTATATTGTGCATTTCAGGACCTTGATTTGATTCAGGTAGTTGCACATCTCAAGCCTGTAATTGATGAATGTTGTAGAAAAGCACTTGGTGTCGATCACTACACTTTTGCACCCTCAAATCCTCATTTTTTGTTTTACTTTCCCAACAAAACTTCGATAAGGTTCCAATATTGATAATTTTTGTCATTCCAACCTTTCCATTAAGTCCAACCCTATATTTCTTAGTTGTACCATGGGAAATCCTAACCAAAAAAAAATCTTGGTTTCTTTATAGCTTATTCTCGTGCACATTCAGCCACCTATGCCAGAGCTAAAGGTTCCTACCATCTTTTAGTGCAATGACTAGACTTGGGAGGTGTCTTGTTCTTTCAACCAAGGAGGCAAGCCATCAAACCCAAAGGCTTGAAAAAAATTCATTGAAGACAATCACTTGAAGATTGAGGACGTATCCTTCTTCGAGATTATAGGGTCCAACGATCATAATATTGTGTTCAAATTCATCAAATTAAGATGCACCTTGTCACCTGCTCCCTTCTCACCCACGAGATTTATCCATGCTTAAATTTGTTATGGATGTTAAACTGATATGGTTATGGATATTAACTTTATAATTTTTGACATTTGAACATACTTTTATTGGTAAAATAATAGTGTTATTCTCTAAACTGACCGAAATCCTAAAATGTCTGAATTTGTGCAAAGATATAGTTTGCATTTGCAAATTTTTATACCTTTGAAACTGAGGTTAGGCACATTTCATCTTCTCATCGGTTCCCTCAAAATCGATTGGATGTATGGCTCACATCAGCAGTATAAATATCATGGACATCGAGCTTTCTGTCAAAATTGTCGAGATATGGGAACATCAGAATTATGAGTTGGTTGCTCTCGGGTTCTACTTTGAATAAACCCAACATCGACAACATGTCGGTTCGATCATGTCAGAAATATATGACATTGAAGTAGTGTCAAAGAATAATTTCATGGCATTAAACTCTTAAGAATAAGGTTTACCGACATCCCAACGATATCGGTAGTTAAGATTTACAACCTACCGATATCAGTTGTTTTCATTCATAGTGAATAAATTTAATAGAATTTACTTTGATTTTTAACCTATATTCTTTTTTCTGAAATCAATCATTCAAAGATACTGAGAAAATTGCCTTGCGGCGATTACAATGAGTGAAATTGACATCCAACCTAACTAACCACTTGCAATAACTGATCTATTACAAGGACAATTAAATAAAATGTCAACCAGGATAACTGTTTGTACTGTGACAGAGTAACGATCCAATGAATCTGTAGCATCGCTATCAGGGATGTTAACTCGCTTCCTGTGAAAATTTTGACAACTTGGCAGAAAAAAAGTGTACCATGCATCAATAGTACTATGCCAGGCAGGATCTTCAACAGTTGTAACACCACTTGAACCAAAAGATGATTTGTATTGTCCAAGTTGGAAACACCTTGAAAAACATAGATCAAGAACAATAATCCTCCTAAAACACACAATCTGTAAAATCTTATCAGACAAAATACATTGACATGAACAACTAAATTAAGTTATCATCATTAACACAACAATATAATCTATCGGATTGAAAAACAAGAAAAATGTAATGTGACAAATCCAATTTTATTCAATAAAATTAACATTAAAAGAATATGAATTGCTACAAGTTATCGGCTATTTTCCTAACTGATACTAAATTCAAAGTTAGTACTCCCTCCATCCTAGTTTAAATTACCCCTTAATCACATATGATAATATTACTTCTTATATATCTTTTATTTTTTTTGAACAGAACACCCACTATCAGTTGATGGGAGAGATATATTGGGCTCTCCTAACCCATCAAAACCATAAAGGATAGAGTAGTTTATAGTATACATGTTGACCGATCCTGAGCCTATATCGCTAAACCTTAGGAGCTTTAGTGATCTATTTGGATATGTTTCCTGTAATCAAACTCCACCCCTCGTGTTAATTGATTCATGCTAGATATCCAATAAGATCAGACTAGGGAAAAGCTAATGACAATCTGTACATGGAGATTGCAGTAAAACTCACAAAATATTTCTCTAATAATCCAAAACCTAACTCAGATTGAGTTGAAGATGTCTTTATATCCTCTCACAGCACAAAGTGAAGCCAATACCAAGGAAAGTGCATCAGCACATTTTTATCATGTTGGAAGCACAAAAAGGAGATAAGGCCAGTAACAAAATCAAAAGCAGTGAGATCCGAAAGAATGTTAGCAGCCCAACAAAGTCTCCAGCAGTGAGATTGCAGCCATGCATTGTTCAGGTTGCTGATATGGTATAAGGGCCTAATGTCACATAAGCAACAACAAGAATGAGAAAGATGGAGTCAAGGTCACAGAAGCAACAACACTCCTTCTGAGCACAAAGAGATAGTAGTAAGTAGCATGAATTCCAATTCTGCATAAAATATGTAGCATGAAAATCAGAAAACTGCAGCAAGGAATAATCAATAATATTATGTTTTCCTCGTCCGAATGCTAGGAATGTACTTCTTATCCATTAGTATTATTCTTTCAGGTTCCCTTTTTAAGTTATGCCATGATAGATCCATAGAATTTAGATTATGAGCTTCTTTTGCTAGAAAATCTACTGCAATTTTTTCTTCCATCTTTGCAAAAAAACAGGCTTGCTCTAGATGTTAACATAATATCCTTAATATTGGAGCATAAGGAATAGAGCTTCCAAGGAGCCTTTTTGGGTCATTTATAAATGTAATTACTTAGTAGAAATTTGTTTCAATTTTAACTGAATGACAAGCTAAAATTCTAGCATGTTTAAGTCCTAAGTGTATTGCAAGAAGCTCAGAATGTAAGGTAGAAATAGCTAATTTATATTCAACATGTGCACTTATAAATATTCCACTTCTATCCTTAGTGATTAATCCCAGGCCTGCAGATAGGTTAGATTTCAACCATGAAGAATCAACATTAATTTTAAAGTATGTGGTTGGTTTAGCCCATGCAACCATTTGTGGTTTGATAATATTCTTTCTTTTGAAAAAAATGACACATTCCTTAGTTACCCAAAAAAATTCCTCCTTTGAATCCACAGAAAAAGGTTTAGCAATCATGGATTGTCTAACTTCATTTTTAATTTCTTTAATCAAAGATAAGTTTTTTTCCAGGACTGTCCCTCATATAATCTCCTATTTTTCATCTTCCACTGATTCCAGAAAGTTGTGATAGAGTAAACCCTGACAATTTAATTTTTTGTCTTTGTTAAACCTTGAAAGGTGAGATAAAAGGATATTCAGTCCCATATAGAATAAAAAGATCTATCGCTAATCCCAATTATATTTTGCACATAGGTCCAAAATGACTTAGTCTGATGACAATCATTAAAGAAATGTTGGATTGAGTCACAACTATCACAGTTTATACATTTAGAAGCAAAAGATAAACCCCTTTTGATTAGCATATCATGAAAAGGTAAAAGTGAATTCATTAATCTCCACCTGAAAATCTAAAAATCTTGTAGGCAGGTGATGATGAAAAGACTCCATTTGTTACTAGTTTCCATACGAGTGTATCTCAATTTGTTGTTGGTTTCTATCTTTAAACTGTAAAGTTAAAGATAGAAACCAATTTTTGTACAAGAGCCTTATTTTTCAAGAATAGAAGACCAAAAGAGCAATAGTTCAGTTCTACCCAATATATTTAAACTTAGTTAAGTTTAGTCCAATACCTAAATATAATTTAGTACAAAATTTAGTTTACCAATATTTTTTTATTTCTTGGAGCAAGGTTTAATCTCATTTTAGTTCAATATATTTCTAATTATTTAAACTGAGTTAAATTTATATCACAAGGCCTAATAATGTGGTTCAAACACCATAAAACTAATAGGAACTATAAAGGACATGCAATGTTCGAACTTCCTTAAAACTAAAATACTGAATTAAAAGACTAAATTTTAGAATAGTTAAAAGTTTGTTAGCTTTTTTGAAAATTACTAGATCAACATGTAATTCTACCAAGTCTTAGAAGCTAGATAGAGCCAATCATATTTTATTTCATCACATAGTTTGAGCTGATGAAGTTCCTTATAAAGATACACACTAGTTTAAAGTCAATATCCAAGAAATGCAAGACTGAGGGAAAGATATATTATGGCTTGGTTGTATTAATTTAACTGCAATTTAGATTAATTAATGTTTATGTAATTTATATAAAATTGTTCCTATCAAAATTTCTTTCTCTGGATGCTCTTGAAAGGGAAGTTGTCAACAGTTGATGGGTTATGGGAGTTTAATATCATCAGCAATCATTAGCTTTGTGGTTCACGAGAGGATCAGGAATTTTCCAATCATTTGTTCATATGCTGCATTTTGATTAACATTTTGAGAGTAAGAAAAATGGGTTGAGATAATGTAATATACTAGAATTAGACTTATAAAATCTTAACCCTTAGCCTCTTAGGGATTTCTTTGGAAGGCCCAAAAAAATGGCAAATAGGGTAAGCTTAGACCGATTATAACTACCATGGTTGGCTTACTATCCCTTTTTTCTTAGTAGAGATTTTCTAAACATCTATGGTGAAAACAAATGGTGCTGGTTGGGTCATCGACATAGCTAACGTCGATCGACTTAATCACAACCATTTTCAGGAAGAACTATCTACCAACCAAAGTCGGCCACATATCAGTCATATATTTTACTCCATTTAAAAAAAATTAACTCGGTTTAATAATTGCTCGGGTTAAAGATCTATATCACTTCCATTACTTACTTCACTACAACAAACCTCGCTAGTTGCAACAGTTTTTTGAAATCAATAATGACATCAACAAGTGTAATTAATTTTTTCACTGCCTTTCATGTAAGTGTAGTAGCCGTGGGTGTAACGGAAAAAACCCTACTCTTGAAAGCGTAGAAAATAATATCTACACCTCTAAGTGTATCCAATCAAAGGCTACATGGGGAAGTGTATTTCGGAAACGCTACATGTGAATGTGTAGAAAATAATTACTAAACCTTGAAATGTAGTAAAGTAATGCAGATTTTTATAATAATAAAAAAAAGTTTACCATTTAACCCAAAAGTTCTTATAATTGCAATTCAACCCATAAAGTTTTAATAATTACATTTAAACCTACATAACTCTAATAATTGTATTTAAACCTACATAGTTCTAATAGCTGCAATTTAACCCAGAGACTTTAATTAATCGCAATTAAACCTATGTAATTTTAATAATTAAGTTTAATTCTATAAAAATCAAATGTAATTATTTTAACATATAAGAATTACATCTTGTGCCCCTTGCAAATGCTTAATCTACATAAAAATATTTCTATTAGACCTACATTCTTCTATTAAGTTTCACACCTCACTAAACATCCTCAGTTTGAGGGACAGTTTTATTTTTATTTGGCGAAGATGAAGATAAAGAGAGGTGAAGATGGGGATTTTTTAGGTCTTCTAATTTTGATCGCGGGGAGTTTTCTTAGATGGTGAGTGGCGGTGGTGTTGATGTGGCTAGGGTTTCTGATTAGGTGATGGGTGGTGTTGGGATGGTGGAGAGCAGGGGTTTTTGTTGGTTTGTTAATTTTTGTCGGGATGGTAGCGGGCAGTGGGGTTTTCTAATATTCTAAACAAGATGAGCTTCAGAAAGAACGGTGGTGAACGGTGAGGTTTTCTAGGTTTCAGATTTGGCAGTGTGATGGTGGTGGGCTGTGGGGTTTTCTGGTTTCAAAATGGGATGGGTTTCAGAATGGAATGGTGGTGGGCGATGAGGTTTTCTATATTTCAGAAGGTGATGAGCGTGGGTTTTCTAGTGGTTAGCGGTGGTAAGATTGTGGCCAGTGGTGGTGTAGCGGTGACCTGTGGTAGAGCACCAATGGTGGGTAAGGGTAAAATGGTCCACAAAAATTCAGTTTTAAACCAAGTGTTTTTTTAAATTTCAGATTAGGTCAATGCCAGAATAGTGCAATTTGGTTATATCGGCACAATTGTTCATAAAGTTAGGGGTAAAATCACATTTCCCGAGTATTTCACAGTGTTAGATTAGCTCTTTTTAAGAAAATAATAGGGATAGTTTTATATCTTTCCCTTGAAACTATAATACCTAAATAATTTCTATTGGACCAATAGAGAAAGATCGAAAGGGTTTCCACCTTTATTTCGAAGAAGCTAATTGATCCTTAATAGGGTTGAAGGCAACCTCTTGTAAAGATCAAATCCGCCTTGCTTCTTATTTTGAACTGCGAGCGCCCAACTGTTTACGAAATAGAAAAAAGTAAATAAATTTCCATTCAAGATTGAAAAACCTTCAGTGCACATATGATCATACTATCCATATCGAGAGAAACATAAAACAGATTAAATAGAAGTGGTATAACTGCCACCACTTAAGAAGACAATATATTTATATGTTGCCATATAAAATTCAAATAGAATAATTTATTTATTTACTTTCCATGCAAGGTAATAAATAGACTACAAATCCTATTACCGCCAAATAACAGTCAACAGGTAGGAATAACTAAATGGCTCGCAGTGAAATTATCTGATATGTTCAGAGTAGACGAATGGAAAATAATAAAGCATCACTCATGTTCTCTTCATTATCAAACTTCTCCATATCACTATTAATTATCTGATTGTTATTTTCTAACTGACTAGCCTATGTAAAAACCAATATCTTTGAAGGAACCTAATTTTTTGTAGTGCTTTCTACCACGATTGTTGGTCAAAAAAATCAAAGATAAAGAATCCAAAATTACCACTGATATTTCTTGTAGCGACTAATCAAGCCAAAATGAGAAGCATGGAAAAAGGAATTAAAAACAATGTAATGTGAACTTTCTAATAGTCTTACTATACTACACGATTCTTTAACATTATCCTCCTTACTTTTTGATTGCTTTTTGGTTCACTAAGAAAATTGACACTAAAAATAGATAATTAATTTTTCATTTCAATTCATTTTATGGAAATTGTTATTGTGCCAATTCCGGATAAAATAAAACTACAATCTAGTCTAAAAAAGCTTTGCCAGTTTGAAAGATTGGACAATACATAATGATAAGTAATCAAATTATCCTCAAGTCCCGTACACACAAACAGAGTCTAAGGTTAATTAAGAGAAGTGACATTAAGTGACTGGAATGGGATGCCATGCACTGGATGATCCCTCATGAGAAACGCCATCAGGTAGCCTACATGGGATGCCTGCTACTGCATTGGATGATCTCTCATGAGAAATGCCAGCAGGTGATTGAAATGGATGCCTCCAAATGCACTAGTTGATCCCTTATAAGAAACACCATCAGGTAACTGAAATGGTATGCCTGCAAATGCACTGGTGGATGTCCCATGAGATACGCCATTAGGTGACCGAAATGGAATGCTTGCAAATTCACTGGTTGATCCCTCGTGGAAGTTGATTGGTTGTTATTCATTTCCTTCATTGGGATTCCTCATTCTCAATTCTATTTTAGATCGTAAACTCTTGACCTAAAATTCATAAACATGTCAACTAGTATAGAAAATCATCATTTATATACATTCATTTAAAATAAAATTGATAGCTCATCTTTCTTTTGCTGAGTAAGAGTTTTGAGAAACTCATTCAATTTTATAACTTCTCTGTACTCGTTTAGTGCAGCCTGGTACTCATCATCTTCACGTTCCTTCTTCTCTTTTGTGCGCTGATAATTGAACCATGTTTGAATTTTTTGAGGGGCTACACCTAACGTTTTAGAAAGGCGGCCCTTTCTCTCTTCCGAAAGCTTACTCCCAAACTCCTGTAAGTCATTGGAAAGGGCTATAATTTCTCTCTGCTAAGTGACTTGTTCTGGTTAGACATTTCGGTTACTGAAAAAAATTACAACTTTACTTGACATAGTCATTCATAAGGAAATAATTACACAGGTGTAAAAGTAAATAACTAATCTATTATTTGCGAAATGTGTGTTTAAAACCAGGTTGATCAAAAGCTCTCGAATGATCCACCTTGCAGCTCTCTGAATCCTAAATTTCGAGGTCAATTTAACACACTTATACATTGCTTATACATCAAGTTCTTAGTTATTTCTTATGATAAAAATATAGAAGTATAAAGGAATCAAGAACAATTAAAATGGTTTTACGAATCTCAAGATATAACTTTTCCCGTTTGTCACTCTATAATTTTTATTTAAAAATCATAGTAGTTTCACTTATTTATTTATTATTCAAATAATTTTGAAATCTAAATTGACTTGAAAATATAAAATATTCCACAGGTATAAGAACCAATTGAAGAGAAATTTGGATTAATATGATAAGGTTAGCAAAGTTGGGGTGTCTGAAATTTAGCATTGTCACACCATTAGAAGTCCAAATTCAGGAATTTAATATTTCAAAATTTTAGTAATTTTTAAAATTCAATTTTCCTAATTATGGATCATATGTTATAGTTCAAAATAAAGTATATCAATAATATTAAATGAAACTAATTGAATTTATACATAACTAGATATTTCAGTAAGGGACTAGGTACCCAAAAGTTTCTAAATTACTGCATCATCACATACGACAACTAATGAAGCAACCTTTATAGAAATTTGCTAAAGTTTATTATTAGATTAATATTTGAATCTAAATTTAGAGGAAATATATAAATATTTAAATTTCATTCAAAATAAATCTAGAGGTTACCATTCAAAGTTTCAGCGCTATGATTTTAAGCAATAAGTTTTTATATTTCAAGTTTTTTCCTCTTATCCAAATTTTCCACTAATATTCCATCCACTACATAAATAATTTTTACCCACAAATGCATATATGTTTTACATGAAATATAGTCAAATTAATCTTTCCATCTAGATATCGGAGAATAAAACATACCTTCTTCTTAAATTGTTGGCTTGAATCCTCTCTTGAATCACTGTTTATCACCTTGCTCTTTCTACTTTTTGCAGCTTATACAGCTTGTCTGACTAAGATATGGATTTATAAGGGTTTATAAAAAAAGGTTGAAACAATTAAGTTGTTGGAATTCAACACGTTATTATTAAAATTAACTACGGAAAAATGTTACACTGTTAGTTTCTATGTCAATAAACTATGGTCGGTCGATGTTATTGTAGTTTTTATTAGGTTTTTTGACTCTCTACAAGTCTAGTGGATGATAAATCCAATTTCAACATAGATTCAAATAAGATAACACCATAATATTTTATCACATACTTAGACCATGTTCTATTTGAACTGATTTGATCTGATTTGAAATGAACTGGATCAAATAAATGTGTTGAAAAATAGTAATAGAACGACTAAATAAAGCTAAAATCGCCTGAAATAAATTGAATTGAAATGCAGATAACCTCTAGAGAATAGAGTCTTAGTATGGTTGGTGAGCATTATTTTACTCGCCAAATAACCTGCAACTCAGGAATATTTACTAGGATAATGATAAGAAGGGTCAATCCCACGAGGAGCAAAAGCAATAATTCTAAAATTTTCACTATTTTAACAAAACTTTTTGGTGATGCCACCACGCCTTAATTTTAATAATGATTTCTAACACTAAAATTTCATATAATGAATATAAAAATGAGAAAAAATCTATCGGAGAATAATATCGGCAAAGAATAACTCATGCTAGTTAATAGTGATCATAGACGCATTGA
>JAULKK010208733.1:0-15805 GCA_032355705.1 Rubia peregrina
GTTTATGGCTTCATTAATAATAATAATAATAAACTAAAATGATCACATTACCTCATTAAAAAACCCAATGGGAAAAAAGTATAATGTTGACCTCCTAAAATTATTAAAATAGAAAAATAATATTAAATGATGTTTTTGATATCTTATCATATATGCTTCATATATCATAGTACTGATAACAAAGTCCATCTAAGAACAACATTTTCATCAACTTATACCAAAAACATTGCATGCTTAAAGGAGTAAGTGAACCTTTCATGGAATCATAAATGGCACTTTAAAGGAAGGTTAACTGTGCAAGTATAACTAACATTCTTAATTTTATAAGGAACGGGCATTTCAAGGTCCTAAATTTTGCATTCCTCGTGATGAATGGCAGTTGCTTCATCATCATTTGTGAAGGTTCCCTCGTGCTCCTAGTCATCACCTAAACAAAGCAGAAGCTTGGGTATACAATAAAAAAGAAATCAGCTTCGATCTTGCATAAAGGTTGACTAAATTAAACATCACAAATTTCCATTTTGATGATGATATTAACTCATTCATAGAGTGTACAAACAATCTAAGATCCACAAACATTAAACAAGACCGCACACAAATGAAGAACAAAAATGACACTGAAAATGGCAAAAGCTCACCCATTTCAGTATCCTTATCTCCTCTTGGACCTTCATCATCATTATCACCTTTTCTACTGAGCCCTAGTCTTCTCTTCCTTTATGCCCTTCATCTTTCTCTTTCTCACCTATGTCAGGTGCCTTTGCAGCTACTTCATCTTCTCTTCAGCTTCTCTCCCGTATGCCTTTCTTGTTATCAACATCTCCAGCTTCACCAAATGTTGCTGCCCCATTATTTGCAACTTTCATCTTCTCTTCTAATATCCATTAACAGTTAACTATGGTTGCATTGTTAATATGAGGTGATTTCGCGAACACCATATCCTTCACCACACTCAAACACATTATACACTCATACCTCTTCAATCCGAAAAATGCATTAATCCCCAAAAAATACCATAAAAGAAGTAGCATGGGGCACCAACTCTGCATTCTCAAACTTAGCGTTCGATTAGGGCTTTTGGTATTCTAAACATCTGACATCACCAAATTCCAAATTCCCAAAAGTGATGAAACCACTGGACCAATATAACTTAAGGGGAGTGTGCCTTTAGAAGGATCTCTTTAAATTCATATCATCTAGGCTTTGAACACAATTTACACTCATAAACTTTAAAATGAAAATTAGTAAAAAAAGTTTACCATTTGACTTTAAAACACAAATAATGGATCTTACAAGTCAAATTCTCACAAACTAAACAAGCATGCAAAGTCATCACGTATATGGTCAAATTACTCATATGGTATTCCGAACGTAGAAAACCATGTATCTAAATTCAAAAAAAGCATTTCTTAAACACGGGGGAATTAAAATAACACAAAAATCAATAAGAAATTAATAAGGGCACTCACAATAAGATCTTCACATCATCTTGTTCCCACTATTCTATTTCCGTCACATCCCCAACATGTGCTCTAAACCAAACCACCATTACCATTATTCCATCATCACCAGCACCACCCCATGACCACCATCAACACCCTTACCACTATTAATCCCTCAAATGGTTCCATGGGAATATACCTGAAATCAGAGATTGAAGAAGAATAATAATTCGAATGGGAAAACTTGTTAGGGAAGCGGGAAAAAATCAATTAATTAAGGAGTACATGTTTATGAATATAACATATTTTGAATTTGTTCCGGAAGGCTTGGATTTCCACAAATGGTGAGATAAATCATGTTGATGAACATGAGGGAGTCGCAGTGATGAGATGAACCTATCCGCAAACACAGGACAATGATGGAAAGAGAGAGGCAGATGAGACATAGGAAAAGGGACATTAAAGGGCATCGTTTTGAGCAGCCACTGGCTTGCACAGTAAAACTACAGGGGGCTGGGAGGATGAGACAAATTGGAACAAGTGAACCATTGTGTCAACCATGGGGTGAGAGGATTCCTTTTAAAGTTTACTGGAAGATAAGGATTGGCATTAATTTTAGAATTTTAACATGAGTATTGAAATTTTAAATGTTTCCTACATTTTTTAAATAGGAATTGTGATGAGAGAAAATAATTTTCTATATCTATAACTATAATTAAAAGAACAAGATTTTAGCTAGCTGTCATTCCCCAACTTGCCAAGTCACCATGTCGTGTCACTTTTTTTTATATTAATCTATTAAAAATATATTTAGAGTACATGAATATTTAGTTTCCAATATATTTCTTTGAAAAGTGTAAGGATTAATCCACACTTGTCATAATTATACAACTTTCTATGTATCTTGTATTCTCCTGACCATTGGCGCCTCTTCTTCCTTAATGCTCCTACCTTCCTCTCTTCATCGCTCCTTATACCTCTCTATTCCACAACTAAGCCTCATCTCTTTGAAAATGGAGCTTAAGCTAATTATTGATCAAGGATCACAAGTGGTATACACCTCATTTGTCATGTGAACCCCGAAATAAAGATAACATCCCCGGTCCAGTGAACCAAGTAAAAGATTGTTTGCTGGAAAAGAAAGAGGATCTCACTAAAGAGCAGCGTTGTCCATCAGAGATAAAAGAGAACCTCGCTAAGAGCAGCATCTCAATTATAGTAAGCCAAAAAAGAGAGGAATGACTATCACCTATAATCATGCCACTAAAACCATGATATGAACATAACCCATGATCCGCAAGGATTGCGGAATACACCATACATAAATAGGTGATCCGAACAACACAAAAAGTAATGCATCTTTCCCTGAGATAATACACGTGTTATTCATATTCTAACTTAAAAAGTTAGCAAGGATCATTGGCCCGATTCTAGATATTATGATGGTTTAGAAAAAAATTCAACATTTGTGGCATTTTCTGCGGGGATCATTTTTTTCCTTTTCAGACCTTCATGATATCTGAAAGAAGCCAGGTCTCATGCCAAAACACTACTAGAATATACCCCCTTTTACAACCAAATTTTACAAAAGATTTGGGAAATGGTTGTAAAAATATTTATTTACAACTAAACCTAAGAAGTCGTAGTAATAACCATTGATTTAGTTACAATAAGTATGAGATGTGGTTGTAATTGATTATAAAATCGTTGTAAAAGATTTTTCATACTCTTGTTATTTGTTTGAAGTTTTTACTATCACATCTTCCGTTGTAAAAGATTTTTAATTCTTCTCTTTTAGGCGCTCATTTTTTCCAATCATTCCCGCCTTGAGAACCTCTAAATTTTGAACCTCCAAAATTAAAACCCCTAAATTGTAGTTTTTGAACCATAAAAGAAAAATTAAAAAAAAATTAGCCCTCCATGCTCTGTGTGTTCACTTTGCGTGTAACCCTGCTAAGCTTTCAGTTGATCATCTTCTCGGGATGTTCTCCTCTCCTCGAAGAAATCTTGGGTTCTTGCTTTACTAGTCTCACTTATTTTCTCAGAAACAAAGGGCGGACACTCCGTAACTGAAATCAACTCTTATTGTGGTATGTTCTGATGAGAATTATTCAAATTTTGTTATTCGATTCTGGTTTAATTTTGGTTTTTAACCCCCTACCCCCGGGCCTGTGTAATTGCTTCTGTTTGGAATTCTTCTTTGGAATCTATTCCATTGTTTCTTGGATAGCGTGTCCCTGCTTCTTCAGCTATAATATTGAATCCCTTGACAAGGATATTATTCACATCTTAGTTGATCTCGAATCTATTGGTGCTAATGTACGTTCTCTCAATCTTTCCGCTCCCGTTCAGGAGTGGGCTCTGTCGTTGGACATTCTTCTCGATTATGTGCTACTTAGCATCAACGATTTGGAGCTTGGATGGAATAGGATCATAAACAAGTCGCATGACCATATTCATGAGTTAAAAGGATTTTGTGCCTAACAGAATGACCTTTTCCAGCGACAACAACTGAGCTTGGTTAAAATAATTTGGTTAGCAAGAATAAGCGAAGTATTTTTCTGCGAACAAAGCACGTGAGGCTCATCAGAAGTCCTTGATCATTATTAAGAAGTGTTCTAGTATTGGCCAGTTATTGGATCAACTCAAGAAGAAACAGGATGAGTGCATCAGCCTTGACTCATGCGTGCATCAGCTTAAGCAAGCTTGTGTTGACTACAAAGATAATATCCAGTCTTTTTCATCACTAGTCGTGGGGATCTAAATATGAATATCGCCAGGCAGAGGATTAATTTATCCAGTCTGTTAGGTCACATATCCGTCAACTACAGGAGGAGATACGCAACCTAGAGGATCTGAACAAAATCTATCAAGAAACTATTGAACATATGAGTATGCAACTTGATCGCGAAGAGTATGGCCCTATAACTGATTTTAAGGCATACTGTGCCAAGTATCTTGATCGTATCGAACGAAGCGACTGAACACGCCATCCCGCTTACTTGCATATGAAATAGCGCTACGATCATATTGTATTTGAGGAATATCAGGCTGAGCAATCATGTCGCTATGGTGGTTCTTCTTCTGTTGGCTCATCTAATGCATCAAGGAGTAGATAATTCTCTTTTCTTTGATGTAATAATTTGATTTTCCAAATGTTTCAAGTACTATCCTTGTGTTTGTTTAGCTTTTTTAGTTCGATGCATTTTCTAATATAAAATGTCATATTTTATATTTTCAATGTGTTTGCACTTGCATTTTTGTATTTCTATTTGTAAGATCTAAAGCTTGCTAAATTAAGGCTGTAAACCTATATTGTGCAAAGCTGGAATATCTATTGCTTTGCTTTCTTTTTCTTTTGTTTGTAGGCAGTTTAACCTTTTCCAAGATCTATAGCTTGCTAAATTGATACTGTAAACTTGTATTGTGTGAAGCTACAAGATCTATTACCTGCTTTTGTCGCTATTTTTTTAGGCATGTGAGCCTTTTTGCAAGATCTATAGCTTGCGAAATTGAGGTTGTAAACTTATATTATGCAAAGCTGCAAGATCTATTGCTTGATTTTGTCACTGTTATTTTAGGCATATTTTGCCTTTGTGCAAGATTTATTGCTTGCGGAATTAGGATTGCGAAGCTGCAAGATCTATTACTTGTTTTTGTCACTTTTCTAATTTTGTTGTGTTGCGATTGTGCAACTTTACTTGTTCACGATTGCGAGATATGATATTTGGTTCTCTTTGCAATGTGTCATGGTTTACTACTTTTTTTATTACTATAGACTTCTCGTAAAATGTAAGTTAACAATTCTATAAAAGATTTTCCTCGAAAGATGTTTTCTGATATTGATTATATACCGTCACGATGATATCATGCTAGAATCCAAATGATGATACTAAAAATTAAAAGGCCACCAATGATCATATCATGGCTCCTGCACAACTGAATCTTTCCTATCGCCTACCAAGGATCGTAGACATAGAACTTCAATAGGTTGATCGTATGCCAAGTGTTTGGGACGCTGCAGCCACCCAATCTTTCTAGCTCGTAGTTGTTGGATCGATGTGCTTTCGTTACCTTGTATGGCCCTTCCCTTTTTGGGCATAGTTTTCCTTTTTCTTTTGCCAGACTTGCCTCATTCTTCCGCAGTACGAGACCACCAATCTGATTGTATTTTCTTGACTTTCTCATTATATGCTCGGACCATCTTCTCATTGTACTTTGCCTCTCTGACCGTTGCATGATGCCTTTTCTCCTCAAGTTCATCTAAATCCAATCTCATCATTTCGGGATTATCACCTTAATTGTATTTTTCCACTATAAGGCTAGAGCTCCTAATTTCAACTGGTACTACTGCCTTATGACAATAAAATAGGTTGTACGGTGTTTCTCCAGTTGGTTCTTGCACTGTTGTTCTGTATGACCATAGTGTGTTAGGTATCTCATCTACCCAACTAGTTATCTTCCCTTCCAATATTTTTTTAAGTTCCATAGACTATGGTTTTGTTAGTTACCTCCACTTGGCCGTCAGCCTGGGGATGAGCTATAGACATGAATTTCTGCACAATCCCTAACTTTAAGCACCATTTGGTACAGGTCTCACTTGTGAACTGCGTACTATTATCTGTAACGATAGTTTGGGCACACTGAAGCGACAAACTATGTTTTGCCAAAAAAACCTTTCTTGTTACTTTTGTCATGACTCTTACTAATGGCTTCACTTCTAACCACTTCGTGAAGTAGTCAATTGCTACGATTAGAAAATTTACATTACCAGCTCCTTTAGGGAAGGATCCAACAAAGTCGATTCCCCATTTGTCAAATGGCCAGGCTCCATATATTCCTGTTAAAGTGAACTGTGGCTTATGCGATACTGACACATTAATTTGGCAGCTTTTGCACTTTAGGACAAGGTTGTATGCATTATTGAACATGGCTGGCCTTCTACGCGATTGTTTGACATCCTTGATGCGTCCCACATAATCCCTCACGGACTTCTTCCATGATTTCTCTTGCTTGGTATGGTCCCACACACTTTGTCCATGAAGATAGGTAACCTTTTTTGTATAATATTCCCTCCTAATAAATAAAGTTGTGAGATCGTAATTCTAGTTTTTGGGCCTGTGTCTTGTCTGCTGGCAATTTTCCATTTTTGAAGTATTCTTTTAATATTGTCATCTAGTTTGTTACTTCTGTCTTGATCATTGACACAGTTGTTGTGATTGTACTTCTAACTGGTTTGACTTCTAGATTCACATTGTTCTGCCCTAGCAAAGAATCAAAGCCAGTTTTCGCTAACTTACTTAAGGCATCCGCCTTAGTATTTTCACTCCTTGGTACATGTTGAATGTCACAGTATTGAAGTTGGCCTATAAGCTAGCGAACTCTTCTTAAATACTTTATCAACTACTCCTATTACACCTCATAATCTCCACACACTTGCGGAAATACTTTTTGTGAATCGCTAAAGCATTTAACGCTCCTAACCTTCATCTTGATTGTAAGGTCCAATCAGCATATTAGTGTTTTGTATTCAGCTTTGTTGTTGGTGAGTGGGAAATCGAAACGAAGTAAGTATTTGTGTTATCCTTTTTCAGGATCTACTAATAGCAATCCTGCCCCACAGTCTTCTTTGTTGAACGCTCAATCAATGAACAATTTCCAAGAAATATCCGTCCACTTTGATTTTCCTTTGTCTATTCCAAGAATCTCTGGTTTCTTTTCTTCTTGTGCATCTACGCTTTTCATTTATGCGATGAAATCTGCTAAGGCTTGCACATTTATTGCAATTTACGACTAAAACTAGATCTCATACTTCTCCAATTCAAGAGCCCATTTAGTCATCCTTCCAGACGATTTTGACCTTTTCAAAATATTCTTGATTAGATGGTCAGTATAAACAACTATGTTGTGACTTTGAAAATAACTCTGCAATCTCCTTGTTGAGTATACTAATACAAGAGTTAATCTTTTAATCGGCAAGTAAGCCCTTTATGCACTTTCTAGTATCCTACTGATGTAGTATACCGGCACTTGTCTTTGTCCTTCTTGATGCACCAAGACTTAGCCTGCTGGTTTCCTTGAAATTTCCAGGCATAGATATATAGTCTCTCCGGGCATTGGTGACTTTAACATTAGCAACGCTTGGAGCTGTTCCTTCAATGACTCATACGCTTTCTGAATTTCCTCATTCCAACTGAACTTCTTGTCTCTTTTAAGGATTTTGAATTTTTAGCAACTTTTAAAATGAACCTACTAAGTGATGCTAGGGATCCCATCAACAGCTTCACTTCCTTGACTATTCGCGGTTGAGGAAGGTCGACTATTGCCTGTATCTTTTTTGGATTAGCTTCAATTCCTTTGGAGGATACTTTATACCCCAAAAAATTTCTTGCGCCCACTCAAAGTATGCATTTCTTAGGATTGATTTTCATACTTATCGTATTAGGGTGTCGAAGGTCTCTTTCAATTCTTGCGTAAACCGACTTACCTTTTTGCTTTTAATCACCATGTTGTCAACATATGCTTCAACATTTCATCTTATTTGACTATGAAATGCGGTGTCAACTACTCTATGATATGTTGTGCCAACATTCTTTAGGCTGAATGGAATCTTCACATAGCAAAACACTTCAAAGCTTCTTATGAAAGCTCTATTTTCGGCATCCTCTAGGTTAGTCAGTATTTGGTGGTATCCTTTGTACGCATCTAAAAATGCTAAGACTTCATATCCTGATATTTCTTCCACCAACTGGTTAATTTTAGGTAACGGATAGCAATCTTTTGGACATGCTTTGTTCAGATCAGTGAAGTCCCTGCACATCCTCTATCCTACATTTACCTCTTTTTTACCACCACTGGGTTTGTTAACCACTTCGGGTAAATCACTTCTTTTAGGATACCGGCATGAAGAAATGCTTTAACCTCCTCTTCGATCACTTTTTATCTATCGCTAGCAAAGCTTTGTTTCTTTTTCTTAACAAGTTTGATCGAATCATCGATATTTAGAGAGTGGGTAGAAATTTCTGGGTTGACTCATACCATGTTCTGTACAGTACATGTGAATATATCTTTTTGACTTCGCAGAATTTCTATCACTTTGGTTGGAAAATATTTTCCTATCTTGATGCATTTTGAAATGTCTACATCGTTTAACATGAAAATTTCAGTTTCCTCTCTGAGATCCACCAGAGGTTCAGCTTGCTTGAGTAAGCCCTTGTTCGAGATAGTGATGACCATTTTTGTTCGTTCAACATTTCTGCCTGCTCTCATCGCAATAACCATACACTGCCTAGTTGTTTGCTAATTTCCTCTTATCATTGTGATTCCTGCTAGTTAGGAATTTCATCACCAAGTGATATGGAGACGATATCACTTTTGTTGTATTCATTCAAGGCCTATAATTGATAGCGTTGAACGGGCTTTGTGCATCCATGAAAACAAAGTCACACATGATGTCATTTTTACCTATGGTAACCAGTAGCTATATGTTACCCAGAGGTGTCTCCGCTCGTCTCGTAAAGCCTACGAGAGAGGATGTAGACTTCTTCAAATCAATTTGCTTAAACCTCAATTTGTCAAAGCAATCGACAAATTGAATTTCAACTGCACTCCCATATCCACAAATACCATGGGAACTATGAAATTTCTAATCTTAGAGACATTGACCATTGGGTCATTATGTGGCGACGCATTGGGAACCGCATCATCTTTGCTAAACATGATCATCTCATCGCAGTGAATTCTTTTTTCAGTAGGTTCTTGTGGTGGAGAGTATCTAGCCTTGGCCTCCTAGGCATTGTTAGGCAGAGCTTTAGTTAATTCATGGATCGATATGATTACTTTCTATGGGACATTTTACGACAGGCCTTCTTCATAATCCACCACCGCTGTCATTTTTTATATAATTTTTGCTCTGAATATTCACTGTACCCCAGTTCTTTGCTATGGAGTTTTCTGATTTGTTGACTTCACTGTACTGGTTTCCTCAATCCTCATTTTTGTACTAGCTCAAATAAATCTCTTCTATTTGTTTTCCTTAGTGTCTGCAGTATTCGATGTCATGTACATGGTCCTTGTGAAACTCACAATAGTATTCCCTAGATCACTTTTATGGTTGTGTTATCATTGGAATAGGTTCGTCAAACAATTCCCCGTTTCTCTGCTAAATCTTCTTTCGCGACTTCATCAACGGAGTTTCTGGATATGGTGTCATTTGTGCCCCCGATTCTTTTCCTTTGAAAGGGATATTCTCTTTTCTCTTTTTGTGAAAACTTCTCTGTGGATCTTCCATTATTCTTTTCTCACCTCGTTCGCGTTCTATCTTGTGATTCTTTGCTTCTTCAGTCCGCACATTTTTTCAATCATTCTTTGTAATTCTCTTAGGTTCTCAGGCATAATTTTTGTGAGTTCCTTGTAAAATTTTCCTGATTGCAGGCCACCCGTGAACGTACCTGATAATGATTGGAATGACAAATCACGAACTTGCACAGTTTTGGAAACAAACCTATTTTGGTAATCCGCGAGGCTTTTATCACTTCTCTGGGCTATGTTGTTTTGGTCCGCTATTATCTTGGTAAACTTATGCTTCTGATATAAGCGCCCTAAAAAAGTCTGATAATTGTATCGAAGATAGAATAATTCCATTTGGTAGGTTATCGTACCATGTAATCGTTGTCCCAAATAAGAAAATAGGGAAAGCTTTACAGACTAGTTCAATTTCTGCATTGCGAAATTGCATATTGTTGTAATAGGAATGCAAAAATTCCTTGGGGTTTATTGTCCTTTCGTAGATTTTTCACATGCAGTGGAAACTTGAAATATTTTGGCATTTTGAAATCGCGAAGATGCGATGCTAACGGTGACCGGTCTGTATTATCATCCGCCACTATATCCCGTAATTCTTCTTCGTAATTAAGGCTATCAATCCTTTGACTTACTTTTTTGTTTCCTTTTGGGTATTTTTGCCTAATAGTGGCTAATAACTGGTTGTACAAATGCTCCATATTTGTTTTTAAGAAAGTTGTGAAAGCTCTTCTCTCTTTTTCTTGATTTTAAGTTGGGAGATTCAGCTTCTTCTTCGTCGTCATCCGTATTTTCTTTGTTGTGATCCCGTTCTTTACTAGTAACGTATTCTTGGTCTTGAATGGGATGCATGCTATTTTTATGCCCAGTTGTTCATTCTTGTGTATGATGATTCCTGTTTTTTTTGCTTCTTATTAAGAAAACCATGTTTATCCTGAAAGGAATAAGGACTTTAAAAAAGAAAAAAACCGTTCCCCACAGATGGTGCCAATGTTTTGGTATTCCCTGTCAGGCTAGATGGTCGATATTCACCGTATGATCAGCGTGTACCTGCAAGAAAGGTCCTGGAAGTGATTCAGGGAAAGAGCTCCAAAGATCAAGTCATTTCCTTCCTTAAGAGAATTGGCATTTCTCGGTTTAGTGTCACTTACCTTAGTCATGGGTAAGTGACTGTAGTCATGGGTTGTTATAATCTTGGTTCGTGGCTATGTGTTGATCGTGACTCTGCATTTCTCGGTTCGTGGCTTGGTCCTCTTAGACATGATTATGCTTTTATCTATTCATGGTTAAACCTTGGGTTGGGCCTAAAGGCTAACACCTTCTATTATTTGGGGGTGGTATACACCAGGAATCTTTACACTTGTAACCTTAACTTTAGGCTAAAAGTAACAATATGAACCTGCAAAATGAGAAAGTGACAAAATTACCCTAACTTTATGACAAAATGTGCAATTATAACCATTTGGTCTAATTCTGACATTGACTGAAGGAATTGGACGTTAACCAAATCTGAAATGACAAAAATACCCTTCACCCTTAAAGTGAAAATCTTCGTCCCCATTTTACCCCTCTTCAAAGTTTGTTCTAGCCACAACCTTCCATCAACGCGCCACCACCCACCACCTCCCGGACACCACTCTCCGCTAGAGATATGTCTCTGACATTCCCAATATCGGGATTCAACCACCCGCATTTCCCAACTACCACCTGCTCTTCCCAGCAACCACCTGCAACCCTACCTTAGCCACTCCCACCCACCGCCCCAGCCCACCAGAGCCTAACCCACCATTTTCTCCCACCACTCGCTCAGTTGCAGCCCTGCCCACCCAGCCGTAGCCCTACCACCTCTGCCACCACTCACCCTTCCACCCGCAGCCCTGCTACCCTTCTTGTTAGACATATTCTCATGGCTTATATCTCTTGCTACCTCATACTTAGGGGCCAAGGCCAGCGAGGGAGAATGAGAGTTATCAGCGGTCGAAGTGAGCACAGGGGAATCCGGCAAAAAAGCGGGAGGTGACTGAATCGATGGAGTCAGGGACAGGCCGTCGCATCCGGGTATGGGTGTGGACGCACTCAGTACCGCTGAATACCACCTGAAAATAACTGGTTCCTACCGCTGGAAAACCAATCGAAATTGAGACCACCGCCGTCAGAGAAAAACATAGCGAGGAGAGTTGCCGGAAAATGTGACCTAAAAAGCTGAATCAAACACTAGAGATAATGAAGCCATAGACCTGTCAGTGGAGATGACGATGTAACTAGAAAATCGTAGGAGAAGATGCCTCATATCTCCTGTCATTGTTTTGTGTGGTATGTTATATAATAAAGAAGAAGTAGAAAATGGGGCATTTAGAGCACGTACAATGCTAAAGTCCCAATATGAAACCTCTGCATTCTCTCTTCTCTCAACAGCCTCAAATCTCATAATCATTCAATCACATCCACATCATACAGTCCCTTCCACGTCATCTTTAAATGGCCCCGTCACTTTTTCTCATTTCCAACCTAATATTTATATTTATAGATTAATTATTTAAAATATAAAAAATTAACTCTAATTTCCTAAATAATATTCTATTTTTTGATAAAATAGGTAAAATTTGTATTTTATAGTTAAAATTGTGACAATTAACTATATTAAAAATAAAAATAATTATATATTTGTTTACTATTAATACATAAAGTTGAATTATGTAAATTAATTTATGAATCCGCAATAAAACCTCAATCCAAAATGGACTTATTTTTTTATCAATAATAGACATGCATTTTTTCATTAATAATTTTTATAATATAAAGATAAAATTCATTAATTTTTACGAAGTCCTTTTTAGATCGATGAATAATTAAAAATTATCACTTATAATAAAGGGATTTTTACACTTCAAACCGTAACGTTAAGTTGAAATTGTCAATATAACCCTATAAAATAAGAAAGTGTCAAAATAACCCTAACTTTATGACAAAATGTGCAGTTATAACCTTTTGTCAGTATTCCGGCATTGACACATCAAGTCACTAGTATAGGAATGTGCCATTAAAGACACTTTCTGCTTTTGATCACCATTCAAGGAAGGTAGTTCGAATAACCGCCTTTAATGGATACAAACAAAGGCGGTTAATAACCGCCTTTAAAAAGGCGTAGTAACCGTCTTTAAACATTTTTGAGTTCAAAAATGTTTCACACTTCGTTGGATCATTGAATCTATTTCTAAGCTCGGAAGTGCAGAATTTGCAAATTCGAAAAAGGGATTTTTGTCTCTTATATATTTCTTGATAAGTTTTCGAGCTCGTGTGGCAATTCTGTTTCTGTAATGTCAAATTGGGGAGTTTTTTTTGGAAATTACAACATTTTTGAACTCGGAAGGTTAGTCGGGGGTTTGTTTTTCGATTTCGGAAACTGAAATCACTCCTATAGTGATAAATCGGAAAACATTTCCGAACTCGGAAGCACCGTCTGATCTTTTGGTAAATATTTGAATATAGTAAAAAAAATTGGCACAAAAAGAGCCTCGATTCACAACTAGAATTGTAACACAATACAAGATAGTATGTAGCACCTTCACACAAATCTATAGATAACGGTAACCAAACAATAATCAATATATTGTAATAGAAATAACCCAAAATATATTTTGACATTTGTATGCATCAATTTCTATCTAACTTGTGCTAATCTAGCAATATCGAGATTCCCCGGGTTGCTGACCTATTAAGAATTAGATGTCTTGGCAAAGAATTTCCCGCATTGTTGATATCATCTTGCAAGTAGGGATTCAAATCCCTTTTAAAAATTAGACAATAACAAGAGATTGGAAAATATTTTGTAAACTTGGTTAGATAGATTAATATAAACAGAAGAATCACAAACCTTTCAAGTTCAAGTAAATATTCATGGACTTTTTGAATGCACTCAGTCGCATATAATTTGACGTAATATCCACACTCCAATGTCTGTGCTCATTTTTTGTACTGCTTATGAACAACATAAATTGTCAAGACACTTAAATAAAATAATTTGAGTAAATTGAAGAAAAAAACATGTTCATAACCCACCTTGATTTTAACCACTTCTAAAGTCTGTTTATTTTGGTCGACATTGTCCTTCATTTCAGATGACAAAATGTCTATAAATGAAGCCGACTGAAAGTGGAGATGATTCATCCAATATATGCGATTAATTACAGGAACAATCAAAATCAATCTCCAATGGTCCCTAATTAAGAAAAGTGAAATTATAATTTAAATATGTGGAAATGATTTAGGTAAATGAACTAAACATTGTAAGTGTGACCTCTCTATGTACGGGGCAATGAAAAGCTTCTTATTCTTCAATATTAGGGATTTGCGAATGTAGTCAATCCTCTCTTGTGTAGTACAACTAATTTCTTGAATCTTCACCGGCACATGTAGCCAAATTATCTCTTCTTTTTATTATTTGTACAAAAATGTACCTTCAGAATTTGAATTTTGTCATGAATTGTATTAATTGTATGAATTAGTAAATATTGAATTTCAAATAATATTATAAAAATTCCCTCAAAAGGTGTAGATCGACATCATTGTTTGATTGACTTGGTCACATCTCCATATGTCTTCATAATCACTCCACAACGTAATGATTTCATGTTTGCATCCAAATACGCATTCATTTCCTAAGAATGCATGTGTAGAGTTTCGATCATGCGGTTGAAGCCAGTTGTATAACACCCTTACTAAATGAGGTGATTCTCGAAGGATGTGTGCCCTAGCGACTGGGGGTCTAAGCTTATTTGGTGTAGTTGAGCCCGCCTTGGGTGGTGCTTTGATTGCTTTTGGTGTTGTTTTCACCGCTTTATGCGATGAAGGCCAAGTTTCCTTCTAAATGTTGATCTTTCACAGGATCAGCGTATATAAGTCGTCATGGCCAAAAAGGAATATTCCTCGTGTAGGCCCAACTTTCTTGAATTCTCCGTCCGAGATTAGCAACGCAGCATCCAAAACCCATGGATTTTCCAACGAAACCCTATAAATTCCATTCGCAATAGGTACAGAGTGATGATGTCTCCTTAACTCATGCAATACACCATCGGCTACTAGGAGTGATCTACCATCTATGTCTTCATCAATGTATAGCTCACACAGACATGACTTCTAAATTCGTACAAAAATATATGTTAAATAATAAACTAATTTCCAAGTTTACACTTGAATACAAATAAAATATGTACCTTTTTCACTTGCAAGGATGGCGTTGTCGAGGTTGTCAGGTTTGAACAATTGCCTCTCAATTCTTGGAGTTTAAACAATTACCTCTCGATTGACCTCAACATCTCTGAGAGAATGGTGTGATCCCCTTGACGGCGGTGTCCAATCGGGCATCAAATCCTCTAAATTTTCTAGAAGAACTATCCCGGTGTGCTGCACCAACTTTCAAATTAGAATTTCTTGTTGCTCAATCTATTTTTCTTGGAGTAGCGCTTATTTTTGCAATGTGTATATTTTTTATGGTTTCGCTCGATTGTAGGAGTGTACGATACCAAACATCTCTCGTTGGGTCAAGAATGCACCCACACCTCTGACACAGTCCAGGTGGTCGGGTTTCTCCATAGCTTCACAAAGGATTTCGTGCATATCCGTTGAAATGAAATGCCCTTGCGTGTGATATTTTTTCATCTTTTCCTAGACATTTAAGAATAAATGAGTGTGTTAGTTTGCATTTCATGAATAACCAAAAACCCAAGTTAAAAACAAAGTCAGTATGTAATATTAAGGCTAAAGCATTACTTACCACTCATTCCGTAATTTCTTTTTCTTCATTTTTGAGATAAACACCGTCTTTGTTTTGTCTTCCTTTCAAGAAAAGATTGCACCTATCAATGTCATCCACATCAATCGGTTGAATTGAAACCCTAGCCTCTTCTCCAGTCATCCCGCCATCGATTGCAATCTGCACATCTCTTTCCAGACGTTCTTTCACTAGCTCGATTGCCGCAAAGCCTACCCCCCCTCAACTCAATTGGTGAGGTCTTTTACTCTCCCGGGAACTACAATTTTTTCTTCCCTAGTACCCTAAGTTA
>JAULKK010209058.1:0-15800 GCA_032355705.1 Rubia peregrina
TTATAAGTGTCAAAAGCGATAAAGTTGCTCTCAACTCTAATAATAAGAATTCAAGGTAAAACAGAGTCTTCAAAGCAACAAAGAGTACCAAAATGAATACAAAAAGATCCCAAAATAACCATACACATCAGTAGGGTTCCGTCAGAGGAAATGGGTGAAGGTTTTTGATTGATGGCGGAGGAAAGGTAAGGTTCCGGAGGGCAAAATGGGGCTGAGGAAATGGGGTTCTAGCGGAGGAGGAAATAGGTTGAGTTAAGTGCAGATTGTGTGAGTGTTGTTTAGGGTTTGGAATGAGTGTGTGAGATGTGTGCAAAATTTGAATTTAAGACGGGAAATTTTGTCTTATTACATGTTGAATACTTTCTTACTTTCTTAAAAGGAAAGTGTGCAGATTTGCTCGAGACAGCCAAAGAAGGAAAGTGTGCAGATTCCCTTATGACGGAGGGAGTACCATTTTTGTCACCTAAAATTGCACTTTCTTTACACATTTTTATATTATATAGACTCCCCACTTATTAATTAATTATGTACATGACACTTTTAGAATAATACTACTGAATTCAGGGAGCAAGTTTATGTGCAAGTCTGTCAAACCTCCGATCAAGGAATTGCAGGTATTTTAATAGAGATCTAATTGATTTAGAAATATGATAAGAAATGAATACCATTTCAAATTAGTTTTGTATATAACATGTTCCATATTTGTTTAGGCTTTATATACCCTTTGTACTCACAATATATATATGAATAGGTTTACATTCTATCACGGTATCAGTTAGGTCTCTCTAAACATTCTTGGCTTTTCACCCAAAAATTACCAAAAAATTTCTCAAGTTTTTTCGATCCAAGATCGCTGCCCACCTGCCTCATTTTCGAGACAACTGTCGCTTCCCAGTTGCCAGTGATTATTGATCGGAAATCAGACACTGCTCGTCACACGTGGAATCCACGTGCCGCCTATCGCCAGTCATGCACCGCAGCTGCTCGTCGGTGCCATCTTCTGTTCGCCGTTGTTGCTGCTGCTGCTCCAAAATCCATGCATTAAAGTTAGATCAGTCGCCCACTGCCAATCACAAGCTCGCTGTGTGTTTGGTGCGATTTTATTTTTCATTCTTGTTTAGAACTTCTCTTGTAAGTTCCTGATGACATCAATTTCACTTCCTTCGTCGATCAGTTGCATCACAATCAAGCTTGATGGTTCCAACTACTCTCACTGGCGTACTCAGGTTTCTTCTATTTTACTACTACTAAAATAATTGATTTTGTTGATGGATCTATGTCATGTCCCAATCCTCCCACCAATTCAGCTTCTAAGGAATCCACCAACAAGATTTTCGAAGGTGTTGTGGCTCATAATTCTTAGATTCAATCAAATTAGCTATTCTAAGCCGCTCTTTTTTCATCCCTTACTCCACCTGTCATGTCAGTAGTTGATGGTATAATCCCTGTTGCTCGGGTATGGGATGTTTTAACTACGAAATATCAAAACAGTTCTCGTGCTCATCGTCATTATTCTGTGATCGCTTGTATGGCATTAGTCAGGATGATCAATCTGTCCAGGATTACTACTCTCGCTTTAAGGAAATTCATGATGAATTGCGTGTTATAGGTCACATTTTCATATTATTTTTTCGTGGCTTAAATGATAAGTTTTCTCAGTTTTCATCAGCTTGGATGATTAAAAATCCTCTTTCAGAGCTGTTTACTACTGTGACTGATACTGGAGCTTTAGAGTATTCTTTCAAAGCTCGATCGACTTCTACTTTTGGACCAGTACCTACTACATTTTCCACAACTCCATAGGTGTCCGGAAAACCTGCCCGTGACATAGGAGGTTGTGGCTACGGGCATGGTAGAGGCGGCCGTGGAAGTAGCACCGGCCAAGCTTCAGTTTCATGTAGTGGTAGCCAATCTTTGCATAGTGGCCATGGTGGTGCCACTTATGTGTGCCAGTGGTGCCATCGTCCCGATCATCTTGCCAAATAGGGGTGGCAAATGGGCGGTCGGGTTGAATACGAGTTGGGAACATGGGGAGTTAAAAATATTGGTACGGACCATTTCGACCCATTTTATAATGGGTCAAAATGGGCTGGGTCACAAATGGGTTGGATTGAAACTCGCGGGTAAAAATATTCAACACATGGGTTAAAAATGGGCAAACCAGTGAGTTTCAACCCATATATGAATCCATATGGGTTTAAATACCAACCGATATAGGTAAAACCCATGGGTTTCAGTCTATATAGTGACTCATATGGGTTTATATAACAACCCATATGGGTAAACCGATAGGTTTCAACCCACTTATTGACCCATATGAGTTTATATACAAACCCATGGGTTTCAACCCATATGGGTATACTCGTGGTGAACCCGCAAACCCAACCCGCCCAACCCATATTTTTTAAATACTCATTTAAACCTTTACTCATTTAACTTATTACTCATTTTACCCCATACCCACCCAAGTTTAAAAATAGATAACCCGCTTGACCCGTAAATTACTAGTCTATTTTACCACCCTATTGTTGAATACTACTACAAGCTCTCTCACGTATCTCACGATGACATGGACAATCCTGCAGATACAGCCCAGCCACATCAATTTCAGCAATATAATGATATTCTTGATTGGTACATGATTTATGGAGCTACCAACCGCATGACTGCTTCTGCATCCAACCTGGACAACGTCGCTCCTTATAACGAACAAGGTTACTAAGGAGCTCGTGGGCTGAAGACAAAGTGATGGAGGTATCTACATTTTAGATGTGTTTTAGTTTCTTTTGTTAATTCAAATAAAGCCAACGCCTCATTTGAGCTATTGTATAGTCGTTTAGGACACATGTCTTTTTTTTAGTTATTTCATCTTAAAGTAAAACCGGTAGTTTACCAGTTACTAGTTTGTTGACTAAGCCTCATTTGTGTTATTCTTGTGAGATGGCTAAAGACAGGCATCTTTCTTCTAATGATAATTTAAAACTCTCACCACACATACTTGATTTAGTTCATTGTGACCTCTGGGGACCCTCACTTGTTATCTCTTGCGCCGTGTATCTTTATTATGCCATTTTAAAATAAAATTTCTCAGTTTACTTGCTTATATCCTCTATGACGAAAGTTTGATTTTGTAGAGGCTTGAGCCACCTTTCCCCGGTGTGCCATTAAACACACAAGAGGAGGTTGTCTATGTTTTAAGGGTCAAAAATAAAATTTATAAGTTGCTCCCGTTCCTGGTACTATGCTACCAAAAACTGTAGGTAGTGGCAAGTACCGGGGTTGTCCACAAAGATGTTATGAGTTTAGAAACTAGCTACGCACAATCGTGGTCGGGTTTTCAATCTGACCACATGTTCGGAATAACAAGTATTGCAAAAATAACCATTGGGGGGATTTTCAACTATCAACTACTAGCATGCAGACACTGAATAAACTACATTAACTAGCACTTGGGGGTATTTGCATAACATGATCGATAAATGGCTCTTATCCTCGATTCATTCACATAGAATAATATAAACATATCTTATGCCTATGTCACATAGTGTGGAGATAGCCAGATATTTCCTTGTCTGTCACGCAAGGTACTACCATCAATACATGCTTATCTCACTATTTCCGTAGTTAGGGATACGCTCTAATCCAGTGACTCCCCAGATCATCCCCAATCCCTTACTCTCAATGCTAATGTGCCCCCACTTGGAGGAACAAAGCCTGCCTAAAAGGGAAATACATCACGTAGGTCGCAACTGTTAGATATGAAAGTAAGAGCATTACATCTTGGACTCTCCACTATGGTTCTCAATCCCTAGGCCAATAGAGGCAAAGGGAGTTAATATCTTGTGATGAATCTAAAGTTAGCACAACTTTGTGATTTATACAAGCCGACACAACCCCAGTTGCTACAAACAATCATGCTCAATCTATAGGGGTAAGCCAAGGGTTCCCCTAGTTAGGAATTGCTGAATCGACCGCCCAACATGTGTTTCCGCTGCTATGACTATCCTATTAGAATTATGGTTAAGCACATGCAAAAATATTTCATCAAGGTAACATGAATGGCTCATCTCACCAGTGTTCTTGAACCTACTCCATAATTCTAACACTCCTAAGATAGCAATGATTTCTAACATGATATTATACTAGCATACATGTATGGATGCATCATAATAATGACATAGCATAAATCTTCAAAGAAGGTAAATAAAAAATCAAGCACAAATATTCATAGGAATTAAGATAGGATAATCTAAATCTTTAAAAGCCAAAAATCCAATCATGAATACAAATACATCGCAAGTTTGATAAACTACTTCCTAGACATTGAATCCAAATATTTCACTGGATTCAATGCCATTTGGTAAAAAGGAAAATAAAATATGAAAAGAAAGAAATCTAGAGTGAAGGAGGAGAGTTTTATCTCTCTAAGCTACTCTTAAGATCTAAAAATGAAACTTAGTTTCAACCTAATTGGCATTGGTATATATATATATATATATTAGTAGTGAAATGGGCCCAAAATAAGCCCAAAAGTGGCCAAAAACCTAGTAGCCGCAATTGGCCAGGGGTTACTTCGTGCCATGGCCCATGTCGGTCGTGTTGGCGTGGAACGTTGGACCTGGCACAGACCGTACCGGTCATGCTGGCTCGGGGCACTGGCTCTGGTGCAGGACGTACTGGATGTGATGGCGCGGGGCACCGACTCTGGCGCAGGACGTACTGGATGTGATGGTGCGGGGCACCGACTCTGGCATGGGTCATCCTCCTTCATGCTAACATGACCCATGTTATCTAATGGGAACCGTCGACCGGGTCTTCATGTTGCTCATTTTGATTTGTGCCATGCATTGTTTGGCATGCCCCATCGCTGGATGCTCATTTTGCTCAGTACCTCGGTATGCCCCGTGTCATTCTTCACACCTCATGAGTTCGTCTTGGCATTTGTGGCTTGAAACAGTGCGAGCCATGTAAAATGGAATGTCCTGCTCACATACTTGGCCGATTTTAGAGTGTAAAGGTGACTTGGAGCGATGTGGGCTGTCGAAATAGGGACCCCCATGCTGGAATCTAACACGGTATATGCTGGTTAATACGGGCTATGCCAAGGCTTCCTGACACGGGCCATGCCGGCTGGTACAGACTGTGTTAGCTTTTAGATCCCGCCAAGCTTCCGCGGTCCATGCCGACATCTACTGGTTCAGTTTCCAAACTTCTTTGCTTCACTACGGATGAATCTTTGGTCCGATTTGAGAGTTCTTGTAGTCTATTTTGTAGTGCTCGAGAAGATGAATCTAATGTTGCAATGCTCAAGTGTTGAATCTACCTCCCAAGCATGAGGCAACTTCGTGCCAAAACCCTCCAACACGGGGCTACCTCAAAAAATTCACCAACCACCCAAATCAACCACTTAAATTCCCTACCCCCCACTTATAAATGCCTCGTGCCATGTTAATCATCTTCCTATTATTTCTCATTTTCTTCGTCATACCCGAACCAAACTCCTTCTCCCTCTCAAATCCAAATTTTGCCCATAACTTCTTCAATTCTTATCCAATTTGCCTTAAACTTAAATATTCATTTTTACGAATCTAATAAAACCCAGGGATTATTGCTTCCAAAAACATAAAAATTCAGCCCAGATTTGCAGATTTGTATTTCGGCCAAAGCTTGAGTTTTCTCCCAAAAACTTGAGTTTTGATTCGTTCCAAGTATCAAGGCTTGTTGTAATTCGGTCTAGGCGGATCCCCGCACGCTCTCCAAGCACAAATTTGCAAAAATTCAACTCCGATCTTCACGCCAAGTATATGGCCTAATTTTTCTTCAGTAGGAGACTTGTGGATGTTTGAATTTTTGGAAGTTTTTGGAATCTGCATTTTTGGGACTTCTTGAAAGTAGGGGGTTTTGTTGTGATTTTTGGAATCTTGTGGAGAATATGTGAGTTTGGGGTGGTTGTTTGTGCATTGTTGGATATTATTGCTTTTGGTACCTTTGTTGTGTTGTGTTGTGTTGTTCATTATGCCACCAAGGAGACCAAGGGATAAACCCAGTGTGCCTTATATGGAGTTGAATACACTCCTCCCGGAGCATCAGTCACGGTGGGATTTTCTTATTGGACGTCCCATATTGGAGACAAAGTTCGTGGATGGGAGGAAACTCAAAGACCTCAAACTCTATAAACTGGTCAGATGGTTCTCGAGGAGGATATGGCTCAAGGATTTCACGACTATGTCAGCCTCCACCTACACTATGTATCCTTTAGAGTTTCTCGTGTCTGTGATGCGAGATAGCAATAGATTCATGGGGAAGATTGTGAGATTCCACCTGGGAGGAGTGGTTAGATATGTGTCTCATACATAGATGGCTCGAACATTCGGATGGAAGTATTACAAGGATATTACTGGCTACAATGAGAATTCTGCAGGATGGAATGTGCACACTTTCTGACCCTCCATCACCCTACGGCCGAGGAGGAAAGAGAGAAATAATAGTAATACCGTGCATCCGGCATTGAGATACGTGGATAGAATGTTAAGCATAGTGGTCAATTGCATGAGGAGGCCACCACTGCTACTGAGAGGGCTTGTAGGATCCTATGGTCTATTTGCACGGGATGGGCCAACCCTGATTTGGTGGATGAATTCATCGGCCATTGTATCACTCTCTCCAAGGTGCAGATAGGGAAGATATAAACCGGGGAAATGAAATAACTCTCATTTTCTCATTTTTGCCTTCCGGTGAGCCCTGACATGCGGGAGAACCTGACCTCCCCGCATGATCCACCCCTTCCCGGTGCGTCGTTAAACATACAAGAGAAGGATGTTTATGTTTTAAGGGTCAAAGATAAATTTTATAAGTTGCTCCCGTTCCTACTACTATACTACAAAAAAATGGTAGATAGTGGCAAGTACTGGGGTCATCCACATAAATGTTATGAGTCTAGAAATTAGCTACGCATAACCGTTGTTGGGTCGTCAATCTTACCACGTATTAGGAATAAACAGTGTTGTGAAAATAACCATGGGGGGATTTTCTACTATTAACATGCAAACACAGTAATAAATTATATTAACTAGCACTCAGGGAATATTTGTGTAACATGGTTATTGTCATTTTGATCATAGATTTCATCAAATGTAAGATCTAAACCCTATTCTAGTGCATGTGTCACGTTGTGCGGATAATGGTCAAACTATATTTGTCACATAAAGGTGCGCATATAGAATCTTCCATCAGCCTTGCTTCCACAACTAGGAGAGTTTAACAACGACAATGGCTCATTGCGCATGTATGATTCTCTCCTTTGCGATTAAGTCTCGGGCGGAACACCATGAACAAAATTATCCCTAAGCCTACAAAGGTAAAAGAAGTATATGTCTTATCGATGGCTCTAGGATCAACGAGGCGATTCCTAGTTTTGATACCTAACTTATCTCTACTCACAACCATTTGGACCTCTTTGGTTGGCTAACTAGACCATGGTCGATCGTGATGATTAATAATGGTAACCTTGGTGCACACACCCAGTTCCAGTCTACGTCACCCCAAACGCATCTACGTTTCCTTAACTGGGGGGTAGAAATAGTGCAGCAACATAAAAGTAGACTTAGTTGTGTTCCAATAAATTGTCCCAATCATGAAATTCACAAGAAGATTAATAACAAGCCAACATAATGATCACAAGAACACATAGGAATATGTAGATATAGAAATATCACAAAATAAACATTAACTCATGAATACAAATATATTACCCAAGTTTAATAAACTAATCCCTAGACATTGAATCCAAGTATTTCATTGGATATAATGCCATTTAGGCAAAAGGGAAAATAAAAGATGAAAAGAAATAAATCTAGAGAGAAGGGAAATAGTTTTCTCTCCCTAGGCTACTCTTGAAAGTGAAAATATGAACATAATATTAAACCTTAATTGACCTTGGTCTCTCTCTCTCTCTCTCTCTCTCTCTCTCTCTCTCTCTCTCTCTCTCTCTCTCTCTCTCTCTATATATATATATATAAGTAGTGAAATGGGCTGAAAAAGGCCCAAAAGTGGCAAAAAACCCTAGCAGCTGCAATTGGCTCAAGGGGTGCCTCGTGACACAACCCGTGCTGGTTGTGCTGGCGCAGGTCACCGGCTCTGGCACGGGACGTCATGGTCGTGCTAGTACAGGGCACCGGCTCTGGCACGGGCCGTTCATCTTCATGCCAAGGTGACCCGTGTCATCCGGCGCAGCCTTCAAATGTGTCTTCGTTTTGCTCCTGTTAATCCTCGCCATACGTCATTTGGCACTCCCCATCATATGGATCCTTCTTTTTCTCAGTACTTCGGTGCACCTCGCCTCATTCTTCACACCCTATGGGTTGGTTTTGGCATTTGTAACTTGAAGAGGCATGGGCCGTGTAAAACAGAACATCCTGCTCCCATACTTAGCCGATGCTTGGAGTGAATAGTGACTTAGATTTCACAGCCGTGCCAAGTGATACGTGTCGTGCTAGTTGTGGCCTTGTGCCAAGCTTGTGTGGTCTGTGACGGCCACTGCTAGTTCGGCCGTCAAACTTCATCGCTTCACTACGGATGAACCGTTGGTCCAATTTGAGAGTTATTGTAGTTAATTTTATAGCCCCGAGAAGACAAGAGTAATGGTGCAATCCTCAAGTGCTGATTTTTTTAGATCTCTCAAACTTTGTGCAACTTCCAGAAAATAATTCTCCGCTTTGGACTTGGCCTTTGTGAACTCCGAATCTGCCTTTCTTGGTCCCAATTCCATCTACTACCACAAATTTAGGTTCATGGCCTTCAAATCCACCACCATCCTTGCCGATGGCCTTCAAATCTACTACGATGACTTAAGGTTCATGGTCTTCTACAAAAATATAATAAAAAGAAATACTCATGAGCCACCTACTGATAAGCTCAAAAAGGAAGATCTAGGTGCCCATGAATACAAACTTTCCATTAGTTCCAATTAAGTCTACAAAACTCAGGATTTAGACAAGAAAACCAATAATGGTCGTCTAATCCTTTTGTCGTGCAAACTTAACTAAAACTAACAATCAACCAAACAAAAGATGATAATAAATGTGTTAATTGCATTGACTAACGTATGCTATATGGTGCACATAAATAACCCCATACCTAAACCTTTACTCCTATTCAAGTAAACAAAAACAAGAAAATATCTAAGCGAAACGTAGCATTCAAAGAGAAGTTAGCCAATGAATTCAACTTATTCCAAGCTACCATAGTTCCCCCAAAGAAGTAAGAATATCACAACTCTGACACTCCCTAAAGATACTGAAGTAACCTAACCATCCCAAAATATTAGGAAGAAAAATGTAAGCATAAGAATGATCAGTGTTGAACTAGCTTACTCCACTGAATAGTCTGCCAAAAGCAATCCAAGAGTTGTTGCCAAAAAAACCACCAAGGATAATCCCAAAGTTCCTCAACTCGGTTGTAACTAAGGATAACTCAAGATTCCCGAATTAGTTACAGCCTATGATAATGCACAAGATCCTCAACTTAGTTTCCATTTTATCTCAATTTCTCTCATTTTGCCCAGAAGTCCTTTCGAGTTTTCATCCTAGCTTTCACACATGTTGAGGTCACAATTTCACCTTTTCCACACAGCCTCTCATTTTTGCCTAACTTTTCCAACTTCTCCGGGCCTTAGCCTCCATTTTTACCTAGGTCTTTCAACCTATCCAGGTTTTTATTCCTATTTTTGCCTAAGTTGCCCTTTCGGTTGTCTAACTTAGCCGGGTATATATGTGTGTGTGTGTGTGTATATATATATATATATATATTCATTTTTTCAAATTTTCAAAAAAAAAATTGTGTAGCACAAAGTGCCCCAATGTTTTGTTTCTTAATACAAAGATCATAGAAGACAAAAATTTCACAACACCAAAATTTTCATCCCAAAACATTCCCCAACAAAGTGATAACCACCTAAAGATCACACCAACAAAGTTTCTACCAAACTTCCCAAAAGAAAATAAAACACCAAATAAAACAACACCAAATATACAAAGGAATTCCAAGATGAAAACTCCTAAGTGCTCACTACTACCTCCCCCACACTTAAACCAAGCATTGTCCCCAATGTGATGAATCAATATAAACCATAAGTGAGAGAAAGGGAAGTAATGAAACTCACTCATGTGAACCCGAAGTGTCTCTCCTCAAAAGCCAAGTCTCGCTCCTCCTTCACCTTTCTTCTTGACGCATATTGTGCCTCTCAATAAGGATAACATTTTGAAAGCCATCGAACTTCAAAAATGTGAAGTCCTCAAGCACAAGGTCGATAGGCTCCTTGTGGATATCCAATCTCTCACATATGATGGAAAACTCATCAATAATCTCCCGCTCATATGTGCCTAGCCTAGACCCCCAATCATGCATTGTACCCTCTATATAATTTGTCCTACTTCCAAATTCCTCCAATTGAATGCTCAACCCCTACAACTTCACCCATATCCCGCACAAGTTGGGTAGAACTAGAGAGTTGTTCCCCAAAAAAGGAAGTGGTCAAGGATGTCTGCGGGTAAGTGAGTGTTGCTAGGGGGTGCCATACTCGGGGTCTCATCATCATTATCCTTGACATCTATGTCTAGGTCTGAGAGAATTATTTAGAAATCCTTCTCAAACCTCAGATCTGGGGCTAAGAATAAATCATCTAACACTGTATAATGAGTGATCGTCGTATGTGTTGTTGTCTTTGATGATATCAGGTCTGAAGCAGCTAGGTAATGATACTGATGTATATCTTGCTCCTCTATTGGGGGAATTATTGACTTTGTTTAATAATGGTTTTCGAGTGTATGATGGTCTGGTGAAGATTTCTTCACTCTGAAAGCATTGTTATTTTGCACAATTAGTGATTTTCCTGCATATAGGAATTGCTTGGGTATTTTGTGAAAGGTCACTTAGCTTTTTCAATTTGTGAGGACACCATTTTTTGTCAATTAAAACACGGTTGTAAGATCTTTTAGCAGCGGCACATGCAATTTCTTCCCGAGGGGCATCCATGGCGATTGGAAAAAAATGATTCAATAGGAAAGTGGAGGCATGAGTCGCCCCAGTGCCATGGTCAGGTACACAAATTTATGAAAGTGTTAAGATTTTCCCCAATGATTTTGGCAAAAAGAAAAGAAAATCTTCCGTTGAAGGTAGTTGGAGGAAATGCTCCATCTTTTTAACCTACCTTATTGGGAACATATGGATGTCAGACATTGTCTTGACATTATGCACATTGAGAAGAATATTTGTGATTCTCTGGTTGAGACGTTGTTAAATACCCTTGCGAAGATAAAATATAGTTTGAAGGCTAGGCTAGATTTGGTTGAGTTAGGTATTCGCTTAAATCTAAGGCCAGTGACTACTGGCGATGAATGTTATATTCCCCCTACATGGTATTCAATGGTGTAATCGGAGAAGAAATATTTTTGTGATACCCTTAGTAGTGTAAAAGTGATTGGTGCATACTCGTCCAACAGTAACAGTTGTTTGTTAGTCGAGGAGTTGAGGTTAGGTGGGTTGAAGTCACACGATTCTCACAACCTAATACATGAATTGAATTTCATTGTCATTCGATATACATTGCCCTCTCATGTAAGATTGTGCATCACAAAGCTCTGTTTGTGTTTCAAATTCATTATTTGCAAAAGTATTAGCTATCGAAGTTAGATAGGTTGCAAGTAATGATTATTGAAGTTCTATGTTGTATTGAAGTGTATTTCCCTTCCTTATTTTTTAACATTATGGTTCACTTGACTGCCCACTTGGTGAGGGAGATAAAGCTACGTGGTCCGATTTTTCTAAGATGGATGTACCTGTTCGAGAGGTACATGGAAATATTCAATCACTTTGAGAAAAATTTGTATAGGCCAGATGCTAGCATTGTGCAGCACTACGTGATAGAAGATGCCATTGAGTTTTGAACTAATTATATGAAGGAAGTTGAATCAGTAAGTGTTCCAATCAGTAGATACAAAGGGAGGTTGGAAGGTATAGGGTGAGATATTGGAAACTATTTAATCCGAGTGCGGAAGATTTATCAGCTGCCCATCTTTATGTTCTGTACAATCACAGGGATGTAGTTCCATACACAGATTTATATGGATGTTATACAAGTGGGCCACCCTAATTTCAATTAGGCTCAGGTATTCCAATTGCATACCGCGATATTTGCGTCATGGTTGCGGGAATATATTGATGTCGACAAACATCCATTGAAGGTTAAATGGTTTTTCTCGTAGACCATAAGAGACCGTTCTTTCATATGTATGCTATGGCATCAATGAGTTTACATTTGCTATAAAATCGATGGATGATAAGAGTGTCACTCAAAACAGTGAAGTGACTCTTGTCTTCGAACCATTTCACGTTGGAAGTGAGGTAGATGACAATCCACAATATGCCCTTAAGTGCTACTTTGGCACGATTTCTGAAATTTGGGAGCTTGACTTTGTTAGTATGCATGTGCCAGTGTTAAATGTCAGTGGATCAATATCAACAATGAGCTACATATCAAGGATTTGGGCTTCACCCTTATAGATAGAAGTTGGGTTGGATGGAAGAACGACCCCTTTATAGTGACATCTCAAGAGCACCGGGTTTTCTATGTCAGGGATCATGTTGATCCTAGGTGGGAGATTGTTGTCGAAGGGAAACATGCTTTTGTTTAATAAAATGAGTTAGAGGAAGTAATTGGAATTGGATACCATACATCGACTTGTGGACCTGAAGAAGTCATGTTGCTCAAGGAGGATAATCAGAGTCTTCATAGTTTCCTAGGTCGTAGTGACCAAGATGAATAAATGTGGATCAATGGTAAGGGAAATCTGAAGTCAAAGAAGGTGGTGATCAAGAAAAGGAAACATAAGTAGTAAGTTATCCGATATCAAGTGTTAGCTGGTAGGGTTTAGAGAGTTTGTAAACTAGTAGTGTATTTAGTTTTTGGATGAAAATCTTTTTTTTATTAAAGTCATCGAAATTTCCTAGTTTGAAAAACTTATTCGGCTCTTCACATCATAGTCATGAAAATTTTCCGAGTCCAAAATCATTTTTTTGAAAAAAATGTACACTTATAAATTTCCATAGTAAGACCAAAAAGGTGATACGAGCTTGGAAACTAAATTTATAACCTCGGAAACTGCATCGTAGGTTTTAGTGCAAAACCTATGATGTCTTTCTGAGATTGAAAAGACATCTAATCCAGTAAAATAAAAAAATGAGATAGTTTTCCAAGTTCGTAAAACAGTCTTGTGTTCAGTTAAATTTATACTTCAACAACAATTTCACTAATAGGCAAACCTTTTGAATTACTTAATTCATCCCATAAACAAGTGCCATAAAAGAAAATTAAAATTCAACATCCTCAACTTAGTGAAGAAAAAAAGGTCCTCATCCTAAAAACTTCCAACACCTTGATGTGAAAATAAACTTCTAACATTTTCAAGACGTCCAACATCCAAAATGTGAAAATAGGCGAACAACTAGACGCAAAATAAAAATATCTAGAAGTGACAAGACATCCATATATTTTCCATAGATTATCCCCCCTTCATCTTATCCCACCTTAACCAACATTCCCATCTTCCATGACATAATCCCCATCACTGCCTTTATCATCTCACTCTCCGAGAAGACCAGTTCAAAGTTGAGAGGCTCTTCATCGTCGCTCAACTCCAAATGGAATCCTTAGGCTTCCATGAATGTGACATACTGGGAATGAGAGCGGGTCAACATATTTTGCATCCCGATCATGTCCGCATGCATGCAGTCAAAGTAATTGCTCAACCGAGCCTTTCAACCACTGCTTGTACTTGTCATTCAATATTGAGCTGTTAATTTTCATATCGTACTTAATTGACGTCTATAAATTAAACTAATTATCTCTTATCGGAGCTAGATAACTCAACCATTCCTTCTTTTGCTTGGCGATCCCTTTTCGCAATCTTAGTCTTTTCACCAGGTACTGTACAGAAGAACCACTTACCGCTAAAGTTTTGTTGGATCCCTTTTTGTTGGAACCAATTATTTTCATAGTATTCCATCTGAAGAGGTTTAGCCTTAGGAATTATGTCGTTCTTCTTTAGCATGGCAGTTATCAAATCACCATAGGGACAATCTTTCATCTTTGTCTACGCTGCCTTTAACATGAATGAGATGATGGCTAAGGCAAAGTTTATCTTTCTACCCTCCATAATGTAGTAAAACATCACAAGGTTAGAAATAGTCGGCTCGCAAGTATGGCCACCCATTGGGAAAACATTAAGGCATATCCATTCATAGTCGAAACGCTGCTCTATGGTCAAGACACCAATATCAAAACTATTCGCTTTCCCTGCACAAGATCCTTGCCTCTTAAAATATTTCTTATCCATAGCTACGGGACAAAGAGGATTAGCGTTGCTTACGCCCAACCAAACATGTGTGTGATAAATATCGAGAGGACCATTGGGGTCATCAGGTCTTAATTTCTCGGGGGAGGTGTAGGGACAATCTAGGGAAGCATTTATTGTATACGTAGTCACAGTACATCTTTCCCATTGATCCTAGTTACATCTCAGTTATTGTGACTTTGCCCCAAATTTGCATAAAATTGTATCACTTCATCAATGTGAAAGGTTCATCCATACACAATAGTTTCTATAAAAGTTGGATTTTGAAATGTGATAGCAACTACTCTAAGCCTAAACTTTCAACGTCCGACACTAATATAGCCTTACAATTGATAACTTTTCTCTTCAAAAATCAACATACCTTTGATTAGTGGTTTCATTGAAGAATTTTCTTGTTTCATCAATCTCCGCCATAGGGCGATGACTCCGACCGCTAACCTTTCACCTTAGACCCGAGCTCCTACGACTCATTTTCAATGGTGGTTAGGGAGTTTTGTGTTTTGGATATTGGGAATGAAGGGTTTGGAATATAGGGTTTTGAATGTGTTTGGGGGTTTTGTTAAACATTTGTCCATTTTTTAAAACCTGAAAAGAGTTTCTGAACTTGGAAATGGATCTTGTCTATTATTTTTAAGAGACAAATGACTTCCGAATCCAGAAACATATATCGTGTCTCCTTTTGAATTTGGAAACCCTTTTGATCGGGAAAAAATAGCCATAAAGGGTTTCAAATGGGCATTTACCGCACATTTAAAACACCCGCCTTTCTCACTTCTCCTCCTCTACGAGGTCGTCGTCGTACCTCTCAAATGAAATATTTTTAATCACTAAAGTGCTCTTAACTACAATTAAGTAGATAATGGCATTTCGGGGTCGTCCACAGAGAAAAGAGATTTTTCTAAGCGTTTGCTCATATAATGATATATACTACACTAGATATAAAGATATACATACATATAAAAGCTTGTAAAGAGGGGGGGGGTTGGGTTGGTTTTTCTAAGTTATCAATTTAAAGACAAGTTAAACTAGTAAACCATGTAAATCTACTAAATAAGCAACAATTACTATGAATAGTTTAAACACGAATTAATGGATCTTGGGTGCAATTGATTTATACTTCCAAGCCTCTTCTCTATCATTGAACATATAACCTATTTAACACTTTCACTACTTATTGTGCAGATAAATCTTCTACCCTTCTTTGATAGTAGTTTGCAAGAGTGAATTCAAAATCTCTTGCTAGACCTCACTAATGACCCCTTTAGTCGTTCAACGCCTAAAAGTATCCCATTAATGGCATTAAGCACAAAGAATCAACAAGTTTGGTAACACTTATAAACACTACACCGTGTCTAAGCATTGAACCAATTCATGCATTTATACAAGATTAGC
>JAULKK010209166.1:0-15796 GCA_032355705.1 Rubia peregrina
AATTAACTCGTGATAATCCTGTCTTTGTTGAACTCCACTCAGACCATTGTCTTGTTAAGACCTTGCAGGGGTAGATTCCACTAAAGGGAACCGTTGAAAATGATCTTTACTGTTTTCCACAGTCTCTAAACATGCCGCCTCTCCCCTACTGTTTTTCTCACAGAGCGCACTTCATTTCAGTGTTGGCATTATCGTCTGGCCCACACACACGAGTCTGTTCTTCGTCGTCTTGTTTCTAGTTTTGATCTCCCTATTTCATATAATAAATTAGACTCAGTATGTGGCTCTTGTCAGCTTGGCAAAAGTCATCATTTACCTTTGTCTTCTCGAACAAGTGTATCTTTGAAACCTTTTGATCTAATACATTCTGATGTGTGGGAACCATCCAAACACAAGGGATACCAATGCCTTCACCTACCCACTTCCCAGGCATATATCTCTCGCTTCGTTGTTTTTTATGAGACTGACTTTCCTTTTTCGGACATGTCCTCATCCATTACATCACCTCCTCCACCACATTCCGCTCCAGTACCACTCATTCATCTTCCTCAAATAGCTTCCTCTCAATCCAACCCACCTCTTCCTCCTCATCCAAATCAAACTGATTTCACTTCACCTTCCCCATCAACGCGTCCGTCTCCTACCTCTCCTCCACTGTCCACGTCCCCACCTCCTTCTCCTCATTCATCGTCATCAGACTCTCAACTCTCTCAATCACCTTTTGACCTCACCCTGGCTGTTCCATCCTCATATGACAATGCTCCTACTTGGTTTTGTCCCTCTGATCAGTCTACTCATTCCATGACCACTCGCTCTGTCACTCACTCTCTCAAACCCAAAGCTCATCTCTCTACAAAATATCCACTTCCCACTGCTCTCACTGTCTCTCTTGAACCTCGCATTTTCCACCAAGTCTCCAAAGATCTAGACTGGCAGCATGCAATGCAATCTGAATATGATGCTTTAATGACTAATAGGGCTTGGGACTTGATCTCTCTCCCCTTGAATGCTAATGTTGTTGGCCGTAAGTGGGTCTACAGGGTAAAACGGAAGTCTGATGGTTCCATTGAGCGCTACAAAGTGTGTCTTATTGCCAAGGGCTTTCATCAGGAAGCTGGTGTTGATTACTTTGACACTTTTAGCCTAGTGATCAAACCCACAACTATTCATCTGGTGCTCAGCTTGGTTGTCTCTGCTGGTTGGCCTCTTCAGCAAGTTGATGTCAATAATGCCTTTCTTCACGGTGACCTCTCTGAGACAGTCTTCATAGATCAACCACATGGTTTTGTTGCTCCCGAAAAATCTTCTCATGTCTGCAAGCTTCAGAAGGCTCTCTATGGTTTAAAGCAAGCACCAAATAGTCTTCATGTAAGGATTCACTCTTACAAGAAAGCTAATGTGAGTTTTGTTTGGCGTTTAGGGTAGGATGCAGTGAGTTTCTTTTAAGAATATTAAATAGTTCAGTACAGTTAGTACTAGTTTTCTTTTTTGAAAATGAGAAAATATGTAGAATGATACCCACTTTTAAGTGAAATTTATAGTTTGGTACTCAATTTTTAAAATTGTTTTGAAGAGGTACTCACTTTTTCATTAATGTCCCAAGAAATATTTTTTTTTGTTAAAAGTGGGTACCATTGTGTCACAATTTTGATCCAAATTGGTACTCCCTCCGTCCCAGTTCAACCTGCACACTTTTTGGTCAACTTTTTCATACCATGTTTGACCAATGATAACTCTATTTATGTATAATAATGGTGTATTAAAATTTGATGTTTAAAAAATACATCATGCATGGAATCCAATGATATCTCACATAGTGATATTTGTATCTATATACTGGTTAAAATTTATGGTCAAATATGTCTTGAGAAAGTTGACAAAAAATGTACAGCTTGAATTGGGACAGCGGGAGTAGTTTCCCATTAGGTGTAACAGGATGCTCCACCTAATCGAAAAATTAGATTTTCTTCGTTTGTGTCTAAATGGACTCGAAACAAAACTGTGATCCCGGAATGACAATCAATGGAGAAACTTGAGCTGCCTTCGCTGGAAGCAATACCTGAATACGTACGACATAACCCTTCGCTGCTTTCTCATGTCTGATTCTCGTGTGTTTCCCATTAGTGACGCGGGGATTCTCCGCTTCACCACACAATACTTGGACGAGGACGACGATGGGTTGAACGACATAATATTTCAAGGCAAACTCTACGCCATTATGTAAAAGTATAATCTGTTTTGTGTGAAGCTGGAACATATAGATTCATCCCCGCTACAGATTACAAATCTTATACCAGGGAAAGATCATCTCCGGGATTTAGTTCTTTTTACCGATGATCGCTATACTCGTCTAATTGAATCATGTGATCAACTCTTGTTGTAAGGTTGTTTTTCAGCAGCAACCCTGCAGTTTGCCTAACATAAACGGATATTCCCTGTTACAGACATCCATACCTCTAGTTTAGAACAAAATATTACTCCTACATGAATGTCAAATATTGAATAAAACAATTTCAGACTGACTAATTTTATATTCATAAGCCTACAAGTACTTGTGGACTTTCTTTTCGATATGCAAAATGCATACAAAACCACAAAAACAATAAGCATAAAGGTTGTAACCTACAAAGCTTCATCTATGGGCTAAATTGAAGTTAATCATATTAAATACAGTTCATCTTTGCAGTGGAATTTTGTCAAATCTTGTGATAAGTGACAACGTCATGAGAAAATGATAGGTAACACCAAGGACGACAATCTATGGGCTAAAATGAAACTACTTTTGTAAATAACTTTTTCCAGTTTATCTTCATAGCGGACCAAACACTTAAAATTCACCCACGTTCTAAGAAAATTACATACTAACACTACGAAGACACACAATGATGGCAATATTTCAAATTACGAGGCTTAATCAACAGAAACATCAGTTCGAACACAAATATAAGGGATAAATTTGATTTTATTCAGTATATTTGATCTTCGTAACATAATATTCTCTAACGATTGAACATCAGCAAAGAAATTCGAGAACATCAACAAAAACACACAAAAAATCGAAATGCTTGTCATAGAAAAGGAATTTTATACACGTATTAGATCTCGATATTCACCTGATTCTTTGGACACGCAGAAAAGATCTCCTTCAGAATCCCCATATAATTCAACAGAAAATTGTAATTTTTTGCCTGAAAAAAGTCCCATACTGGTCAATACAGACATCATTTTATGTCATTTTTCTTATGGGCTAATCTGTGCTCTAAAGAACACATTAGGTGAAGATAAGATGATCTTGACCCCTGCCTGAAAATGTAGGCAAAACATTGGATAAAATATATTTTGCAACATTAAACAAGCAAAAACCCAAACTAACAAGCATACACATAGAGCAGCCACATAAAGGAAGAAGCCAAACGAAAAAAATGGAGAGTAAACACAGAATGATACAGAGAAAAGAAAAGGCAAAATTTCAGCTTAATAGAAGACGAGGGATAAATTATGTAGTACAAGTAAGAAAAATGATGACAAAATACACACCGGTACACAGGTAACGAACACGGAAATCAAGTAAAGGGAAAGATAAATTAATCGTAAAGGATGGTTTCACCCATACACAAAGAAGGAGAAGAAATGAACAGAAGAGACAGTACAATATAAAAATAAACATGAAATTGCCTTAAATGAGAAACCACACATGAAGGAAGAAGGTGGGAAGATGACACCTAAGGAAGAGGGGAGGCGGCAAGACGACACGTAGCAGAAGAGCATGACGCGGTTTAAACCAGGCAGATGCAAAGCTGCAATTCCTGCCCACCGGCGTAGAAGGTAGCACGACAAAGATTACTGGATGTAGCTTAATACACTTTTTACACTCTTGTGTAAAGTGTTCGTACCTGAAACCATTCCAAAAGAAACAATCTCAATGAAAACTAAAGAAAAGAGAAGGATTAGCATCAATCTTGGTAAGAGTCACAAATTCCTAAGCATACAAAACTTATAGATCAGGATTAGCATCAATCTTGGTAGAAACAAATCCCCCTGGTTGAATTCACTTAGCGGGCATCTCAACACAAATAACAACCAAAGTGCAAAATGCAATAGTTCTATTTTTACACTATTCTGATCATCTAGGCAGTACACTTAAAAGATATGACTAAACTATCCAAACATTTAAAAAAAGTCCAGACGGACAACCAGAAACCTAACATTCTAAGATTTTGCTGGAAAAAATCTAGACCTAACAGTAAAAAAGTATTTTGCAGCATTAAACAAGCAAAAACCCAAACTAACAAACATACACATAGAGCAGCCACGTAAAGGAAGAAGCTGAACAGAAAAAATGGAGAGTAAACACAAAATGATACAGAGAAAAGAAATGGCAAAATTTCAGCTGAATAGAAGACGATGGGCAAATTATGTAGTACAAGTAAGAAAAATGATGACAAAATACACACCGGTACACATGTAACAAACATTGTAAACAAGTAAAGGGAACGATAAATTAATCGTAAATGATGGTTTCACCCATACACAAAGAAGGAGAAGAAAGGAACAGGCGAGACAGTACAATATAAAAATAAACATGAAATTACCTTAAATGAGAAACCATACATGAAGGAAAAAGGCGGGAAGACTACATGTAAGGTGGAAAGTCCACACATAGCAGAAGAGCATGAAGCGGTCTGAACCAGGCAGGTGCGAAGCTGCAATTCCTGCCCACCGGCGTAAAAGGTGAGAGGAGTTCACGAAGACATCAAGTAAATTGGGGGGGGGGGAAATTCGAGGTGTTTGCAAACCATAGCAGGAAACACTGGTATTTCCCCCCCTGGTATTTTTGTCTTATATATATAGTAAAAGAATACATGAGCATGTGTTTGCAAACCATAGCAGGAAACACTGAATATAAATACTATCCTAAATGTGAAATTGTTAAATTTAGAGGTATCTTGGGCTTCCTTCTTAAAATCAATTGATACTAAGTGGAGGTGACCCAAGACCTTATATATTAGTTATTATCATTGTAAGGAACCGATGTGGGACATATATTTCAACACGTCCCCTCACGTGCCAACGTGGAAACACTCCACGACCCATATCGGGCCAAATTAAAGGGGATCCACACATCGGCCCAATAAACCAACTTGGACTCAGGTTTTAAAGAGTTGGCTCTGATACTTTGTTAAAATAGTTGGCATTGATGTCACTCACATCAATGATGAGAGTTACAATATATAGGGTTACAAAGACCAAAGTCTAACAGGAATAAGCTTCCAAGTCTATAAGGAAATTACTATCTATAACTAATTCTGTAGGGAAACTAATTATATAAGGTAACTACCATTTATTACCTTTCCTACAAGAAAAGGGTTTCTATTTCCTTATCACTACCGATCTGATTTGATCAGACTATCTTTGACCTTGAAACTCGTCGACGCTAGATCTCCTCCTCCAGAGGAATTAAGGCATGCTGGTTTTCGCAGTACTAATGGAAAGATAGAAAATCTGAGTGTAGATTTTTGCAATTAAATTCGTGAGTAATACAACCAATGGTGTCCTCTATTTATAGACCATGAGAAAATAAAAAGTCTCCACCTTTGTCTCTATGATATTTTGATTCAATATCTGCTTCATAAGCATATCCAAATCTCATAAATAAAGAGATTTTCCTTATCTCAATATCTCTCATAATATTCTATAAATCCAATTCCATAAAATGGAGATTTTCAATAATTCCAATATGCTTCAATCATATTCCTAAAATAATATATTGTAAAAACTTTAACCTTCCATATATTCACGCAAAATTCTATAATCATTTAGGTTTCAGCTTTCCGTATGTTCCAATATGGAAAGTTTTTCTTTTCTAAATTTGGTTACAAATGTCAACTAAATAATCAATACAATATTCATGACTTTACAATAGCATATATGTAGAAATATATGTACTAGATCCACTCAAAGTATGTCTAAAGTTTGATCGAACTAGTCAAAATTTCCAAGGAGTATTGAATTTTGGGAATTGATTTCTTGTGTGCGATTGAATTGTGATTTTTATTAAGGAAAGAAATCAGAGAGGAAGGAGATTGATTATTTCTATAAATGGGAGTGGGGTTCACACAAAACAAAAGAAAAGCATTAATATCCGAATGTGACAAAAGGAAATTTGATGTGTACGTTCACAATGGCCATTACACGATAGTTAAATTTTGAACCGCCATGAATTTAATTTTTACATGATGGTTCAACTATGAACCGCCATCCTTCAAATTTTTTAAAAAAATAACGGTTTGGAATTTGGAACCTCCATTAAAATGCGGTTCTAGTGATTTAATACGAAATTGCCATCTAATGGAATTGTTCATGGTTTCCATTTTTGCTATTGGTGATTCACAACTTACACCTTCTTTGCGTTTGTATGATGTTCTGGTTGTTCCTGATATTACCAATAATTTATCACCTGCTGTTGTACACAAATTGGTTGCAGTATGAAACATCAGTCAGTTTTTATGAAAGGTTATGACCTGCTGTGGAAAAATCAAACATCTGGTATTTATGTTTTAGTTAAGTTAAAAAAGTATCAAAAAAATCATGAAACTTCATATCATAATACATGAACATCATACATGTATTTTAGAAATGAATTTATAGTATTTGTATAATTATATATGTTTAGGCATGAAACATCAACCACAAATACTTGAAACATCAACCACAATTGTTGAAACACAACACAGAAATTGAGTATGTTGCAGCAAGTACCTTTTTTTATGGAACTTGTCATAACTGAGTCCTGGTCAGTAAATATTGTCATTGGTTCTTTTCCTGACATTGACTTTTTGAATGTCTCTAGCAGCCAAATGAAAGTCTCTTTCTTTTCGTCGTCAATGAACGCACAACCAAACATCACATTGTTCCAATGATTGTTGATTCCCACAATCGGTGCAAAAACAAGATAGCACTTGTTTGTCTTGTATGTGGTGTCAAATATCATCACATCTCCATAGAGCATGTAATCTTTTTTTTTTATCATTGCATCCCTCCAAAAAAAGACTAGTTAGTTTACCCTCCTCAACCAACTTAACTCTGAAGAAGAAATCCTCCTCCCTTCCATCAATTTTGTAGAGCTCGTCAATCACATTTTTTGCATCTCCTCCTTCAATTTCTTTCATCCTCAAATTGATGAAATAATTAATGTAGTCCCTCATCTTTTGCCCCACATTTTCTTCTCCTCTTGCATCGCATGCCAAATACTTGAAATTTACAGCTTTCCTTAAACCTGCTAATTCCATAGCATCAATTTCTCTTTCCTTTTCATCCACTCTCTTCCTTTCACTACGTTGCAAGTACTGTCACCCCCTTCCTTGTAAAATCATGGTTGTGCTCAGTGATGTGGTGCTTGGTTTCATAGATGGTATCATCAACTAGCTTGATCGTGATTCCAGCCCTACATCATGTTCTTGTAATTGGAAATTCTTTGGTCTTTCTTCTCTTGTTTGGTGGGTGTTGGGTCGGGGTGTTAAGAGTCCTTGAAACTTATTTCCCTTGAAGCGAGCACATGTAATATTTTTTTCCTTAACCTTTACTTCATTTGTTAGTCTCTGTGTTAACTTTCGTACGGAAAATCCAAGTGAAGTTGCATTTGCATGGTATAATGTTTCAATCTCTTCCCACATAGTTGTTTGGACTCCTTGAAGGGATTCTGTTTGATCTATTTCTAACAAGTTTGGTAGAACTGCAATTGAAAACCCCCAATAAATAAATAAAAACTATATATAATGTTGCGGAGTTAGAACATCATGTTATATATTTGTAACATGAAGCCGGACATAAGTAACATCACATCATTTTTTCTAGAAACTTTTATTCAGATTATGTTCAGTTAATATGTACCATCATGCCACATACTTAAAAAATCATGCCATATTTCATGAACATCGTTTGTTATAAATCATATCATTGTCCACATATTGTCATTTTGTAAAATGTGAACAGATCCTCTTCACATTACTTTAAAATTGAAAATAAGTTCATATAACGTGAACTCTATAATTTGAAAGCTCTGACATTTTAAATGAAAGTTGCAGCAAATTTACAAATAATTTACATTGTTCAAAAACAGAGTAACAACATGTAGGGGAAATCGTTCATACAGATCAGCCTTTTGTTACTGCACATAGTTTTCTGCTGTTCAAATCATACATTTGAATCATCCACAGACACAGTCTACTGCTCTTCAAATCACAAAATAAAAAGATCATATTCAAGGACAGAAAGTTCAGCTTCTGACCTTGTGAAACATGTATGATCTGTTCATCGTTGATATTCGTTTTGCTTTCTTGTGTAGGATTCTATGTTTGCGTTGTTTGTATGATTGCTAATTTATATTCAATCTGTAAATTACCTTCTTCCGTCATGATCCGAGTTTGACTCTGTAAAATTTTGAAATTGTGTTTAATCACATATTTGTGATGATTGATGTTGAATTAATACCTGAATGTAGTTGTAGATTACTTGATTGATGCTTTGTTGATGTTAATTGATGTTTTTCTTCAAAATCATCGCAGTTGATTTTTTATGAAGAACAACAATTGAAGGATATGGATTCAAAATTTGATGTTCAATATTTTTTGGTAGAACACTTTTGATGGAGGAATGTTCGGGCGAGGGTTTTTTCACACTTTCGGGCTGGGAAGGGTGTTTTGAGTTTGTTTTTGCTTATTTGTTGTTTGGTCCCTCTTTTTTGCGCATTACGTTTATTACCCCAAGTCCATATTATTTGATATTCTTCCCCCGAATTTAGTTTACCATTTTATTATTTTCCCTCTAGTCCCTGGACTCACCATGAGACGGTGACACGAATCTCCTTGCGAAGACTCTAGATTGCTGAATTTCATATCTTTAACTAAACGAAGGATTTTGCAAACCCTAGTGAAGTCGCACAAACTGATCAAAACTAGCCCTCGGAATCTTGAACAGCTCGATAATTGTGACCCTAACTTGCCCGCACGATTAGTTCACAAATCAAAAGTATTGGTACTTAATTAACCCGCAGGATTAAGCAACAATGAAAATAGCTCGCAAGCATAGAGAATTATCGCAAAATTCTGAATATATGATTGATAAAAATGTGCAAAATTTTGTGGATGAACTCCCCTACTTATAGGGTATAATTCGGCCAATTAGAAATAGAAACAAAGCGGGATTTGGTAATTCCCGTTAGAAACTGAAAAGAATTATGACATCTTTAAGAAGTTAAAACCATATCTAACTACAATACCTAATTTAAATATAAATGATGACCATATTCATCCAAGTAAATCAATCCAAATATTGGATGAATTCTTGAATAAATCTACTTTATCTAAACCTACCAAATCTAATTCTAATCAAAATAAAACTTAATATTCTAAACACTAATTAAAATATTACCAAAACTCTTATAAGCCAACATGGCCGAGTTTATGGCTTCAATAATAATAAAAATAAACTAAAATGATCACACTGCCTCATTAAAAAACTCAGTGGAAAAAAGAGTATAGTGTCGACCTCCTATAAATACTAAACTAAGAAAAATAAAATAAATAACATTTTTGAGACCATGTCATTTTCTCTTCCTTAAAAAAACTACTTATGACGTGAATGCACAATTAATCTTGTTTCTTCCAAAACATGGTGAAATTAAGTTATTTTTGTTAAAATACTTTTCTAACTTTCTATTAGATTTTGAAATAATAATAAATGTAAGGGGAAAATGATATGAAAACAACATCGTGCATGTTATGAGCATTTTTTGTTTGTTTTCTTTCTTTTTTAAAACAATATTTTAAAAAGTTTGTCGAACCCCGGAGTCACTTAAAGTTAGTTGTTGGTGTTTATCACCGTCACAATACTCGAAATCCTGCTTAATTTTGTGAGCCTGAAATTGGCATGTAGATAAACCAACCCACCTTATAATTTGGCTTCCAATCCCACCTTATAATTTGGCTTCTTTTCTTTTTCTTTAAAAAAATAAATAAATCATTCTTTGAGGTTCATATTACCCTCTTAATCTGGTATTTGTATGGGGAAGATAAAATAAAGTTCTAATTAACTCACACAATGCTGGTTTACTTGTTTGCTGTTTTGCATGGTGGTGATCTTTTTCCACTTCGTTTTGTGTAATTTTGGGAAGGGGTAAAAAAATCTTCTATGGATTATTATAAATAGGGAGTGTTCATTCTCCATTAATCTCAACATCAGTCATTGGTCTCAGAAAGAGTTTGTGAGTTTTCTCTGTTCTCTAACATTTCCAACTATCTCAGCCCAAGAGACCATCTCGGGGGTCTTTTGAGAGCGATGCACGTTACATGCACTGCAAAATATTTCTCTTTAAAAAGTTTTATTTTATCTTTGATTTTTTAAATTTTAATTTTAAAAAATTAATTAGCGCACAACCGAACAAAGTAATTTTAGGAGTGGAAAAATAATTACAACGGTATTGAGTTCAATGGGGATAAGTTGCGTATTTTCTCATTCTTCAAATTTTATTCTAATTCATATTCTATGACCTCATTAAAATGCCATTTAAATATATTATATCCCCAAACTAATAAACATTTTAAATGGTTTTAATGGCGAAACAATATTTAAATTTTGTGTGCACGTTCCATGCATACACGTTAAGCATACTTACTAGTTACTAGATACGGAGTGTGTTTGCCTTCATGTCTTGTGATTGTGATGTTGACCAACGATCTCATTTGGTATTTACGTACTTTGGCGGTAGGTAATCAGTGTCCAATGATAACTAAGAGGAAAAAATTATTTCTTTCGGAATATGAGAATAAAATTCTAGTCAATAATATATCCTTTGTGTTTTTACGTTCATTTTTTAAATTTTATTTAGTAATGCATTTCATGATAATTAAAATCAGAATCTTAATTAAGACCCCACAAATGTGAATATGGAGACTCTACATAGTAAAATTATGAAGATTCATATCATTCACATTGGTGTTGATGCCACAGTTGAACGCATCATGCAAATATAGTTGAGGAAATTCTAAAATATTTTGTGGGAGAAATTCTCGTTAATTTCAATATTTTTTTCTATATCTTCTCCCTTTTTTCATGTAAATGTTGTTTCGTGCATTATTCTTCAGAAGGAAAAAAAGTTCTTGACCAATATTTATTTATATGTTTTAACACAGCAGTTTTAAAATAATCCGCAATTTTCATATTCTAACCTTCCTTTTTCCATTTTCCTTCAAAGTTATTGCCAATCTCGGCCCAAGAAATTCTACACCCGCACGTTTAGCTTGCACATTGCTGGCACGTGCATGTAATGTGCTTATTAGAATGATTCAATTTTTTTCATAAAAGGGAAGATGACAAGCTTTAAAAAACATACAAAAATGAAAAGTGTGTCAAATTTAGAAAAGCATAGGGGTGGTGTGTCATATATTTCTATTTTAAGATAATTAAAGTTAAACAAAATTTGGAAAAGACCGTCTTTCCATAGTCATATGGAAAAGAGTTGAATTAGAATTATATAAAGGTAAAAATATTTTTGTTGTAATATTAAAAATTTATTATGTAATGTGCAGTATGTTAATGGCAAAATTTGTCATGGGCTTGGCCTGAAGCTGATTGTCTTGGGCTTGTTGGAGCTGTTACGCAAGCTCTGATATGGCCTCTGATCGAGCCTCATTCCGGCGTGATTCCGACGCAGATGAATGCATGTAAAAGAACACAGGTCACTCAAGACGGGGCTAAGTGTGACCGTGCCCGTTCCGATGTCCAAGTTAGATCTAATAAAATGAGTGTGAAGAGGGTGATGCTACACTGTCATGGGGGCTGTAGTAAACTTACATTTTCTTATGGCTTTCCTCTCATTTTATAGTTGTAGGGTTTGGTCTTTCTTAGGTTGGATGTTGGGAATTTGGGACTGGTAAATGGGAATATGGGTCTTAAACCCCTTACATTATCAAGTCTCCTTAGCCCGATGTCGTGTTGCTGAACAGTGCGGGGCTTTGGGATAATACATGTCTGAATGTCGTGGACGCTTATTTGAATGTAGTTGTTGGCATACATCCCTGTTCGTCATGATGGGACTTTGCATCTAGATTTCATCTCTCATAGTCATCGATCTGTGTTTCGGTTCTGCTGGAGCCAGCCTGGATTCTGCTTTGCTGCTCCGTAAAATTCTACAAGGGTCCTTCATTGCGACCCTACTGGCATCGGCCTGGGATCTGTGCCCGGGCATTCTAAATCGTGACCGAACTCTTTCATTTTAGCCTCATTAACTTTTGACAGAATTATACATTGCTGCATGCTGAGTCGACATGGCCTCTGCGTCGCAGCTCTATAAAATTCTGCGTGGGTCGTTCATTACGACCCTACTGGCATCGGCTTGGGCCCTACGTCCGGGCCTTCTAAATTATGACCGAACTCTTTGATTTCGGCCTTATTAATGTTTGACATAATTGTACATCGATGCCCACTGAGTTAACCTAGACTCTGCGGCGAAGCTCCGCAAAATTCTACCTGGGTCGTTCGTGATGACCTTACTGGTATTGGCCTAGGCTCTGCGACCGGGCCTTCTAAATCATGATCGAACTCTTTCATTTCGGCCTCATTAATCTTTGACAGAATTATATGTCACCGCCTGCTGAGTTTACTTGGACTCTGCGTCGCAACTTCGTAAAATTATGTTTGGATTGCGCATTTCGACCTTGCAGGCATCAGCCTGGGCTGTTCGTCTATGCCTTCTAAATTATGAATGAATTCTTTCGTTTTGGCCTTATTCATTCTTAATAGAATTATACGTTGCTAGATGTTGTGTCAACCTGGACTCGGCATTGCAGCTTCATAAAATTTTGCCTAGGTCGTACATTGCGACCTACTGGCATAGGCCTGGGTTCTGCATCCAGGCCTTCTAAATCATGACCGAATTTGTTCGTTTTGGCCTTATTCACTTTTGGCAGAATTAGACGGTGTTGTCCACTGAGTCGACCTGGACTCTGCATCGCAACTCCATAAAATTATGCATGGGTCATACATGGCGGCCCTACTGGTGTTGGCCTGGGATAGATGAACGGGCCTTCTAGATTACAACCAAACTCTTTTGCTTCGACCTTATTAATCTTTAACGGAATCATATGTCGCTACATACTAGTCGACCTGGACTTTGCATCGCATCTCTATAAATTTCTGTCTGGGTCACGCATGGCGACCTTCCTGGCATCATCCTGGGCTCTGTGTTCGGACCTTCTAGATCACGATAGAACTCTTTTATTTCGGCCTCATTAATCTTTGATGGAATTATACATCGTTGTCTTCTGAGTCGATCTAGACTCTACGTCGCAGCTCTGCAAATTCTACCTGGAGAATCTGGCTGGAACCTGGACTTCTCTGACTATCGGGAGCCGGGGGTACTTGTCATATTTTTCTCGTTAATATTCTAGGATGGAATGTGTTACATATTTTTTTAAAAATTTTACCCTAATGTGCTAGTAGGGAAGGTATCTTCCCGACATTGCTCTTGCTTGCTTACTTTCTCTACCTTGCATCAGCATGAAAAGGCTGGGTAACATCTCCTTGGTTGTGCAGGCCCAGGGGTGCTTTCACTAGCCTTAAGAAGCTGGTTTGCAGGTCCTTGACCATCGTAAACAGATAATGTTTATTTTGGTTTGATGTTCTTGGTCCGCGAGTGTCTGGTTGTCATAAACCATGGACGCTTATCTTCTGTCTAAGGTGTGCTTTCTTGCATTTCCTTGCATGCGTGAGTCATGTGTGCTTTCTTACATCTCTCCGCCTACGTGGTTCAGGTGTTTTTTCTGCCAGTAATGCAATCCTTGTTTTTCTCTCTCTCCCTTTCAGTTTAAAAGGGGATTTGTTTTAAGTTATTTTTAAACAACAGTTGTCGCCTTTTCTCGAGGCTACTATAAAGTGTCCTTGCCTCAATAGGTAAGGGGTTGATCAGTTTCCTATTTGAACATGCTGAGGGGTGATTATTTCTCTGCCATTTCAGGCTGAGGGTTAATCAGCGCCCTGCTTGGGCATGCTGGTAGTTAAGCTTTCTTTACCTGACTCAACTTATTGAACATGCTGTGATGTATCAATTTAAATGAAAAACCACGTAAATATAATTGAAACTTGTATGAATTCTTCTTTCCAGGAAACATATGTAATGTCTTTATCTTTGAATTTCATGACGAAAATTGCACATATAATTTATTTTCTTACTAACACATACATAGAATTTATGGTCTTATTATGCAAGTGAACAATTGTATGTTTCTAACCTTAGTGGTTAATGATGAAGCCTACCTTGTCAGGTGGTTGTTTCACTATATGCTTGCACTTTACACTCCAATCGTGTCCTTGCATTGCAGCATCGTGATCCAACCTGCAGTGTACTGGCTGTTGTAGGCTAGAGCTACATATTTTGGCCTGGAAATCTAGCCTGGTCGCTCAAGTTTTTCGTTCGGCCGAAGCTATTCCTTTGGACTGTTTTGACCTACAACTCGATGTCAGAGTTGTAATTTTGGCCTGGATCAAGTTCATTATTCAACAACTATGGTTGTGGCCGGATCTTTTTCTTGTTCATGTTAAGAACCCAACCTGCGTTTGCTGGCTGTTGGAGCCAGCATTCCAACTTTAGCCTGGGTATGGCTCTTCTTTTTCTTTTGCTTGTTGGGATCCGACCTGCAATGGTGTCGGCTGTTAGAGCCACCACTACAACTTTATCCTGGGTCAGGCTCGTTACTCGATAGCTATGGTTGTGGCCGAAGCTTTTTTCCTTTGCATGTTGGGGACCCGGCCTGCATTTTGCTGGCTGTTGGAGCTAGCATTGCAACTTTAGCCTTGGTCAGACTCTTGTTTTTCTTGTTCCTGTTGGAACCCCAGCCTGCATTTTGCTGGCTATTGGAGCTAGCATTGCAACTTTAGCTTGGGTCGGGCTCTTCTTTTTCTTTTGCCTGTTGGGACCTGGCCTGCAATTGCGCTGGCTGTTAGAGCCAGCACTACAACTTTAGCCTGGACCAGGCTTATTACTTGATGGCTATGGTTGCAGTTGGAACTTTTTCCTTTACCTGTTGGAGACACAGCCTGCGTTTTGCTGGCTATTGGAGCCAGCATTGCAACTTTAGCCTAGGTCAGGCTCTTATTTTTCCTTTGCTTGTTGGGAATCCGGCCTGCATTTTGCTAGCTGTTGGAGCCAACATTGCAACTATAGCCTCGATCGGGCTCTTCTTTTAATTTTACCTGTTGGGATCCACCCTGAAATTGTGCTGGCAGTTGAAGCCAACACTGCAACTTTAGCTAGGGTCAGACTTGTTACTCGACAACTATGGTTGTGGCCAGAGCTTTTTCCTTTGCATGTTAGGGACCCGACCTGCATTTTGCTGGCTATTGGAGCTAGCATTACAACTTTAGCCTGGGTCAGACTCTTATTTTTCTTTTGACTTTTGGGAACCCGACCTACATTTTGCTGGTTGTTGGAGCTAGCATTGCAACTTTAGCCTAGGTCGGGCTCTTTTTTTTCTTTTTCTATTGTGACCCAGCCTGCAATTGCGCTGGTTATTAGAGCAAGCACTACAACTTTAGCCTGGGTCAGGGTCGTTACTTGACAGCTATGGTTGTGGCCAAAGCTTTTTCCTTTCCCTGTTGGAGACCAGGCCTGTGTTTTGCTGGCTCTTGGAGCCAGCATTCCAACTTTTTCCTAGATCAAGCTCTTCTTTTTCTTTTGCTTGTTAGGAACCCAGCCTGTGTTTTGCTAGCTGTTGGAGTCAGCATTGCAACTTTAGCCTGGGTC
>JAULKK010209273.1:0-15794 GCA_032355705.1 Rubia peregrina
TCGAACACTCAAAACGGATCAAGAGTGAATGAGATATTGATGTCGAAAGATTCACTTTTGGAAGAGAAAAATGTGCGAAAATTGCACATGAGAAAATGCCTAAACTCTTTGTCCCACATAGGAAAAAGAGAGAGTTTTGGACTAGTATATAAGTGGGGAGCTTTCTTACTAGTTCAAATGTTTTTACAAGCTTATGCTCCAACCTCTACGCACAGGGAGGGTGCAAATCCAACCGAATTGGGTTTGGGCTCAGAACTGGCTTGTGTGTGCGTGACCTGCGTACACAAATGCAGCAGTTGATCCTAGCGGGCGCGCAAGGCCCGGTTTTGCACCCAACGAGTATTATGATTTTGAACGTCTATTAATTTTGATTTTAATCCAGCATTCAAAACGTTTCTGATTAATTCATTAATTCTAACCGTTTTGCATTCTGATTAATTGAGACCATTTATGAGATTAGTGATCAGAATTATTAGACTTAACAACGTTATTGAATGAGTCTGTTTATGAAATTAGGGATGAGAATTATTGGGCTTAATGACGTTATTGAATAAGAACGTTTCTCAGCTTTTCACCTCTATAAATAGGACGTCTACACCTCCAGAAAAAAGTGTACGACTCGAAACTAATTCTTCTTTGTCTCGAGTTCTTCCAATCTCTTTTTCTGTCCCGATTCTGTTTTGTCCTTTCGTAGGACTGGTGATAGTGCTTGTGAGCTAAGTGCGAATCCGAGGTAACTCTTACGTTTAAGGTGTTACCTTTGGTGGTGTACCACTCGAAACTAATTCTTCTTTGTCTCGAGTTCTTCCAATCTCTTTTTCTGTCCCAATTCTGTTTTGTCCTTTCGTAGGACTGGTGATAGTGCTTGTGAGCTAAGTGCGAATCCGAGGTAACTCTTACGAGTTTAAGGTGTTACCTTTGGTGGTTTTATCCTGGGAAACGACGCTCATACGGGGCTAATTCGTTTCAAGGACAATGAACATTGTTCGCGACTCCACCGTTAATTTTTTTACATCATTTTTATTTCAAAGATTCAATATAATTTAAAAGTCTTTAAACAAGTTTTTTGAAATAAATCGCTTTATTTCATTGTAAAGGACAACAAGAGGGAGTATGTAAAATGCCAAAAAAATATTTAATAACCAAAGCAAATTCATAGAGTACATTTAGCAGTAATATTTCTCTTATATACTCTTCTTCTACGTACTTTTAAATTTTGAGAAGTGCAGAAAGAAAATGCTTATAGAGTCTATAATCTTTGTTACCCCGTATCAGTCATCAGATATATATGGGAAAAAAATCAAGAACAAAACTCCTATAACAAAAATGTAACTCATATATTGGGCATAGAGGTGAGTAAATTTAGAGTTTTGTATTTTTCTTTTGGCTCTGAAAGAGAAAACCAAGTTATCAGTTTCTTTTATAAAATTTATTATTTATAACAATTATTTAATCCTTCACTTCCATACTAATATACTTAATCTATGATATTTCAAAGAGGGGTCTTAGGAGCAGTAAAACAAAATAGAGAACCAACCTGGATATCCCAACTCATAACCGTTAAATTCAAGTGTTAAGAATATAATGTGCAATATCCATATGCAGTTTACATTTATATCTGTGCATTTTATACATGTATTATTTGGTAGTTGCTTATTGATGTGCGTTTTACATGTATTATTTGGGAACTGCATATTGATGTGAGTTTTACATTTATTTAGAATATTAATGTGCAAGCACTACAAGAAACTGGACCTATTATTTCGCACCATTTACTTTATTTTTTTTGCTTAGGTTAAATAACGGAGATAAAAGTTCTTTTACTTCGGTTATTTTTTTCAAAGTAAATAATATTTTTCCCTTGGTTAAAAATGAGTAAATAATATTCTTGAATTTCGTGCGAAGTCAGATATGTTGTTGCAAAAGGCCATCCAAAATCGCATTATATGTCGTTCTCATCGACATGTTATGCGACCGACGACTGACGTCGCTGATATGTAAAAGATAGGTTAAAATAGAATAAAATGAACTTTGGAAAATGAAAATGTATTACTTAAAAATTTTAAGAAGGTTAATTATGTTACCTTCTAATTGAAAATGGTGCAATAATAGGAAAAACCACAACAGTAAATTATATAATGCTTAATTAAGGTACTTAAATTATTAGAAAAATCATGATAATATCCTAACAAATAGTACATCAATTAGGATAATATTTGTCTTAGAGTTTTAACATAATAGAAATTACAATAAACTCAATCAGTTCGAATTATGATGACCTTAAAGATGGTTCACCCCCTAGCTTCTATCACCTCGAAGAACAGTGTGTCCCCGATGCATAGGCAGTTTACAGAAAGAAACTCGCCAAAACCCTTTGAAGACAGAGCCTTTATCTTCCGACCACCTGAGTAATTCATATGCCACTCTGTCGTGTAACACCTCAGCACAACGGGAGTCATCTCAGTTGGCACAAGTGGTTCAATCTCTCACGAGATGTACTAAATCACAATGATTAGATATATATATATATATTGTGTGTATGTGTGTGTGTTTTCTCGAAGTTGGGTTTTTCCCAATGTTTTGTTGCTTCAAAGCACAGTGGAACTGTGAGCTATCAACAACTATTGTATGATATTCAAGGTCGAACACAAGAACCTCTGGATTGCTGTGTTGTGCAGAGAACTGCATGAAAATAAAGAAATATTAATTATGGTAAAGTGTAAAAATGTATTAGTAAATACCTATGTAAAATGGTGAGGATCTTTCACCAACCATTAGTCTTGGATCAAAACATAAAATATTAAGGGGAGACCGAACCTGGAAATGCACGGTGCAACATCACCCATACATCGCAGATACATGTCAGTCTAAATCAGTAGCTTGGTCGACATGTACCCGCGACGTCGCTACATTGTCGACTAAACTTAACAATAGAACAATGCAGATACGATGCCACATTTACAAATATAAAGTAAACTGAAATGCATGTATGCGACATCGTTAAGAAATTGGTAACACCGATGGTCAAACCAAAATAGGTGCGACGTCTCATACGTACTGATAGACATAAGAATATACGACGTTGCAGAGAGTTTGCTATGAGTGACATGTGACTGACAGGTTGTCGATGTCGCATACATCTGAGGCAGCTACTGGAAAAAAATATAGAAACTCGGAAAAATGATGCTTTCACAATTGAAAATTACTAAAAAGTCCAAAACCATACAAAACATAGTACCGGGGTACACATTTTAGGAAACTTCACAATCTAACAGATTTGAGTGAGAACTAGAAAACCAAAATACACAACACATTCATAGACCATGGATCAAACAATGTAAAGTGAAATTTCTTGAAATGTAGGAGTAAGAAGAGTATAAAAACTATACCTTTGAGAAGAGAGAAGAGACGAGATGGTGGGAGACTGTTGGAATTTGAAGGAAACTTGTGAACATAATCTTGAACTGATTATGAGGGGCATCTTATTTATAGTTGTTTTGGTGTGATGTCATTTTAGACCTTTGTGATGTCCACCTCGCAAAGAGAGACATTGCACCTATGTTGGTCAAGGAAAGATGGAATCAACCCTTGACCAACATCGCACGTTCATATGGGCCTAACAATTGCAGCCCACAAGCTAGTCGGTCAAATTTTTGAATTTATTAAATAAAATTGGTCGCTGCAAATATTTGATAGTTTCAATATGATTGAAAAAAATTATTCATTACACACAAGTCTTGGTCATATTTAGAATGAACCTGAACTCTCTCCCCTCTGCTGGTGAAAAGAATCGGGCTAGTCCCTTTTATCTGTCCCATACTGCTTTCTGTTATAGTTGGAAAGATCAGTTTACATTTTTTACACTCATATTATTTGTGGCTCACTAAATCCATATCATATACTCATGTTCTTCAACATATACTCATGTTGTTCTGGGTTTGGTGAATGCTACGTGTATGCAGGTATCAATTACTCCAGAGGTGAGATCAAAGAAAGTGAACAGGGAGATTATGAAACAGCTTCAAGATAATTACAGAGCCTCGCATTTTGGGTAGTATATAGGATGATAGCTTATGATGGGATGAAGAGTGTCTACACTGCAGGGGCCCTGCCTTTCAATTCCAACGAGTTTGTCATAAACCGAAGCAAACAAAGGTTCTAAACAAAAAATAGGTCCGCTTAACAAGGGAGAACATAAAACAAAAATTCTTATAACCTAGAACCCTAATCCATAGGAATTTCAAATCATAAAACAAACAACGCATTGATACACCATATGCATAAAAAAGGTAAGCAAAAATACAAGAATGAAAGTAATCTAAGGACTCTAGAAACTATACCTTTGAGAAAATGGGTTGAATGACTGTTGAAATTCGAGGGAAAGTTGAATATTTGAATTCATTTATGAGGTGAGCTCCATATATATGTAGTCATTATGAAATGTTATAAATTCTACCCAACAGGTACGATATCGCATATTAGTTGACCTTATCGACATTGGACCGAGGTATAAGCGACGTCGGCTAACCTCAATGTGGGTCTCACCATTTCAGCCCACTATCTTAGTAAATGAGCCCACGTTTTTAAAAAAATGAAACTGATTGGCCCTTGTGAATTCCACCTTGACCTTTGCGGCATTCTAGATTAATCAATTTTGGCGACATGTTACCGATGTATGGGCGACATCGGCTTACCTGAAAGTGGGCCTCACCATTTCTACCCATTAGCTTAGCAAATGGGCCCGGGTTTGACCAAAATGAACGTAATTGACCTTCATAACAGTTAATTGTATGTTAGGAGTTGATAATTAAAATTTATAAATGTCCATGAACTTTATTAACGTCCATTATGATCGGAATTGATTTTAGCACAACCGGTGAACATTATAGTTTTTACCCTTACCCCCCTCCAAGTAGGTAGGATGATGAAATGCAAGATTGGAGATACAAAATTATCTAAATCACATTGTCATAATCATGTTTTTTCCAATTTAGGCATCAAGGAACGGGGGTATTCGTCCCTCATTTTTAATAGTATTCCTTTAATACCCTTACGATCAGTTTTATTAATTAGAACGATAAATTCCTCCTTATAGAATCACACGAAATTACACATTCTTGATATTTTATGAATTAAAAAGATAATTATATTCCATCGATCAATTTTTTTTAAGTTCTAGTATGCGGTCTAAAGTAATTTGTAGATGATATTCAAGGGTTAATCGGAAGATCTTGTGGAAGTCTCCTTGCAAAAGTCCCTTCTAGAACGATTGGAATCGATTTTAGGACTGCCGATGTACTTTTCAAATTTTGCACTTAGGTCCCTCCAATAAAGTGGGAGAAGTCAAAATGACAAATTGGAGATACCCTTATCCGATTCACCAAGTCACGACCACCATGTTTCGACTTGGTCATGCACGGATAGACCGGGGCAATCATCCGTCATTTTGTTAGTAATCCATTAATACCCTTTCAATAAGCATTGGGAGAACAATAATTTCCACCATAAAGAATTACTTGAAATTTCATATTCTGGATTTTTTATGAAATAAAAAGATAATAGAATTCCTTCCATCATATTTTTTAAGGCGCTAGTATATGGTTTAGAGTAAGTTATAGTTGATTACTTATAAGTATACAAGGAGTCCTTCTGAAGAATTTGTGGAAGTATATGTGGAATAAGACCAATTTCTTTACTACCCTCGGTTAGTATAAGTTCGACTAAGGATGTCAAAGTTTCTTTTCGAGACGATTGATGAGACGTCAAATGCATGTATTTTCTAAAGCATTTAACATCTATTTTGTTATCTTTTAGTTGAAAGATAGTTAGATTTAGGTAGTTTTACATCATAAGGGGTTTAGATAACTATTTTTTATTTCATAGCTAAATACTTCATTTTGTAACCTAGTTTGAGTCAAATGGATTTTTAGTCCTTACGAGAATCTAGATCCCTTTTTGTGAGTTTAATTTGTAGATTGTTCGTAAGCACTTTGGAGTATATTATTGAAGTCCATTCACAAGGATGGTAGAATATTGAAGGCCACGAGTAAAAATGTGGTAGAAGATAAAGGGTGAGAGAAGGAAGACAAAGAAACGGAGGAATTGTAATCTGGAAGTTTGAACCAAGTTCTGGGAAAATTCCGAGAAGAATCAACCTCTGAAAGTGGTACCATTGGATTCGTCTTCTCGAGCACTATAAAATTGACTACAATAACTCTCAAAACTGATCAACGTTCACCCATATCGAAGCGAAGAACCGGCCAGCCGGGTGAAGAAAACCGGGTGCGCGGCCCGGGTGCTCAACCGTGCGCCCACGCACCCAAGACCATGAGAAAAGCCAACCTGAGAGTGAAAACCATGCGAGCAGCGCCTGACCGCGCTCTCCCGTGTGCTCGACTATAAAAGCCAGCGCCCTAGCCTCCTCGCCACCACCCGCCCAGGTGACACAGCCTCCGCACCAACTGCAACCGGATCATCTAGCCCAGAACATGGAGTTAGACCTTCTTGTTGGGTGAATGATACTAATGTTGCTAGATGAGTATGTTAATGTTGTTTGTTATCATATTTTTCCTAAGGTGGCAATGAATGATTGAATCTTGAATGTTGTTTGTTGATGTGTCCATATTATATGATGATTTTAGTATCTTTTGATTTCATTTTGACATCCTTTTGTGCTTGGTATATCCCATTTCACATTGGATTTCTTTTATTAGGGTTAAGATTAACTTTATCACTCTTATCACTTTTAATAAGAATCTCGTGAGATAAGGTAATCGTGGGAACTTTTGAAGACCTCAATTTGAAGACAATGAAGAACTTTTGAAGACCTCATTTTGAAGACAATGAAGAACTTTTCAAGACCTGGAGAACGGAGGAGGAGACGACTACACTTAGGCCAAAAAAAAGCATAGCTTGAGAGCAGAGTAAAGGGCATACTATTTTTTAAAAAAAACTATACTATGGTATCCCAAACACCATATAATAGAAATTGTTTGCTTTTTGGATGGTGGGGGAATATTGAAGCTATTTTGATTAACCTAAATGCAAATTGTTTAAAAATAACATACTACCTCTGTCCCAGCCTAAATTACCCACCTACTTTATGGCACTATTCTCTATTAAATTTTGACCGAATATTTGAATAGATATATGAGAAATAATATTGTCGTATGTGATATTGTTGAATTCGTCATAACAAGTAGTTTCTAGAAAAATAACTTTTTATTTGTAATTATTATAAGTAGTTAAACATATTACGGTAAAAAAAAAATCTTGAAAGGTGTGCAATGATTGGGCTGTAATTTGGGATGGGACGGAGGGACTGCTAATATTATAATATGTTACTTATTTACTCTTTACTACATATAATCAATCATAAGTTATACTAATATTATAATATGTTATTTATTTTAATTATTTACTATATATAATCAATCATAACTTGTTAAAATATATAACTTCTTAAGATATAAATAAAACCATAAATATCTCATTGTACTATATAAATATATAAAGAAACACATTATCTGAAATAAAAAAATGTTCGGATTTTTTAAAACATTGATAGAGTACTTATGATAGAAATATGTATACATATTATTTATTAATTAATTTATACCTGACAAAGTCTTGTGTTAGACGATCGACTAACTGTTAAATGAGGACATTTTATAAGGAGACTAATAAGGTCTTTTGACGATTTCTAACTGTCTCATAAATGAGGACTTTTAACGATTTCTAACTATCTCATATAGTTTTTCTTAGATGAATAAACTTTAAAATTTTAAATAAGTTATTTATTTTAAATTTAAATGTAAGACACAACATGTACAAAAAACTTAATCTTAATATTTTAATTAATAATATCGCGCAACGCGCAATGATTCTCTCCTAGTATTATTTAATTTATAAAATTTAATTATGTTTAGTTTTATATATTTTTGAACATATTTTAATGTATTTTATTTGTTCAATTGTCACACATTTAAGTGTCTTCTTATGTCGTTAGTAGGGACATTTCTTTTTTTTTCTTTTTTTAAAGGGTAATAACTCAAATGAGCCCCCAATAAAATTTCACCCCTCCCCTTACCCTGGTGGGATTGAACCCATGACCTCATGGTAGTAGTACTAGATTTCAACCGCTAGACTATCATTCAATCCCCAAAAAAAATGTGTTGAAATTTGCCTAATATAACACATATTATTGTTTATTTAAGGTTATAATGTGTCAATTATATGTGCGATTTTCTTTTTAATTATTGCACGAATAAAGTGTTGCCGAATCTGATATATTATGATATTAAATTATTTTGTTAATATTTTTACCAAATAAAATACAAGTTAAACTGGTATTACCTTATTCATCCCTACTTTGTCATTTGTCGAAACAACATACCTATCCATATATTTGTAAAATAATATAAAATCAGTATAATGTGGGAGAATATTGTATCTATTCTAATGCAAATATATATTTTTTAAAATAATTTAATTCAAATCCAAAATTATTTATTACAACACTTTAGACCTATTATAACATTGGCAAAAACCACACCTTAACAAAGTGTTTGGATAGTAAAAAGTGTTACTATATGTATAATTTTACAACACTTTCACGTGTCAACATAATACATTTTTGTAGTCGTGAATTATCATCAAAATGTTGGACTAAGGGGAGAGCAGTATGCTCGAAATTCCTTAAAAGGGAAATCTATACAAACAGCAGAACAAAGAGACAACCACACAACCATATACAACATCAAACATCCCACTGTTATACCTCCGTATAGCATAACAAAAAAAATCAACACAAAACTACACCAATCTTGGTTCCTGATCTCACTCACGTTTTACATAACCCTCAACAACTTAAAATCAATAGTACACTTAGATGTAGGACTAAGGAAATTTCACAGAAAATACATTAAAAAATCTTAAACTCATCACCTCCTTCAGTTAACAAAAAATCTTACTCAGCACCCAATCACATAGAATATATTCTTGTTAATCAGTCCCTAGTTCCATCTTCCATTTTCCCCTCAACTCCATGTCTCTTTTCTGCCCCTTCCCAAAATTACTAACTTCTAAAACCTCATTTTCACTTATAGGCAAGTACAAAGCATCATATATAGACATCATCTTTAGTTACGTAAATCTTATCACTGCCTATACGCTACAAGTGACTAATGAGATTGAAGTTTGAGACTAGAAAATGAATAACATTTTTTGGAAAAAACCAAAAATTAATCTTCAGTAAGCCTTCAAAACATATCTCAGTAACTGACCTGGTCTGTTGAGCAGTCAATGACTTCAAAAGCTTAACAATTTTATCAGGGCTACACTTTGTAGAGAAGCCCATCTTCGAGCTGCCAAAAAGGCAACAATAAAAAAGTCAGTAACATATTTTGAAACGGTAACATTGTTCACAAAAATACCTTGATCCATGAATGAAATCGTTAGGAATTTTGTTATTCACAAGTCCTCTAACCTCCTCTCTATACCTCTTACGAACAACTTCCTCCACTTTTTCATCAGAATCTGATGAACCATTAGATTGTTCTCTAGAATTCTCGGACTCTTCCTTAGCATTATCATATCTAGCTATCTGATGCATCATTATCCTTCTCCTCACTCTCTAATTTGTCATCATCATCTTCACCAACTTTATCCCCGCTATCCGATTTCTACCAACATCATCAGGTTGTTCATACCCCTCAACAACTTTTTCAAAATCTTCCTCCATGTCAGATTCTTCACCTTCATCAGGATTTTCGTAAGCTTCACCAGCCTATCCATCTTCCTCACCATCCTTGCCATTTCACCTTCAGTGTTTGAGCTGTGCTCAGATTCTGAGCTATCTTCATTTTCAGACACATCATCAGTTGTTTCTTTTTTCATCATCCCCTACTGTCAGATCATTATGACCACTATTTTCAATCGGAGATTAAACTGTTTGAGATTGAGAGGGGTCAGTGCTGAAGATCTCTTCTGCAAAACCAAAAAAAACTGATAAATAAAGGTGTAACATAATAATATCAAATAATTTGTAATTTAAAATAAGAGGTTTATAATAATAATATTACCAGATAGAAGATCAGTAATACCATTATAAGTCGGCATAGATTTAAAACGAGTCTTGGAAACAGGAGAAACATTTTCAGTTTGGGTGGCAGTAGCAACACCTAGAGCCATATTAAAGAAAAAGTAAAACAATATGATTACAAAACAAGTAATATTAAATAAAAAATGCATCAAATAATAAAAACAATAATTCAAAGGGGGAAATTAACATCAGCAATAGAATATTTCTCGATTTGAACAGAAATTTTTCTAGCACACCCTGCTACATTAAAAGAAACATCATAGAATATTACTAAAGAGAAAGCATCAAAATAATAAAACATCAAAACACAAAACTAAGTATTCCAAAAAAATACTATTACGTTTTTTGGCAGATTTTCCAATCTGTACTGTTGGAACTAGGCTAACCACCTAATCTGAATTAGATAAGAATCAAAACCATATTACTACACAAGAAGTAGGTAAAACTAAAACATCAAAACTCAGAAAGACGTGTTAAAATAATAATAAAACTATTTTTACCCTTTTAGCAGATTTTTTTAGGGGAAACTTGACCAACCACATTATTTGAATTAGATAAGACATCAAAGCTAGAGTACCAAACATAAGGTAAACAAATAATAAAACATCAAAACTCAAGACAAAGTAGTAAAAAACTATTTAAACCCTTTTTTAGAGAATTTTTCAGTATCAGCTAAAATTTTAGTGACACCCTTATCTGAATGATATGAAACATCAAACCATATTGAAAAAAGGTATAGATTAATTAATAAAACATCAATTGAAGGAAAAAATAGAAGTTGAAATATTAACAATTACCTTGTTAACCGAAGTAGACGGGACTTAGGTGGCACGAACATTGTTGGCATCCTCTTCTTAAAAACATGAAATGTCAAACAAGATTTAAAACATGTATAAAATTAATAAAACACACAGAATTAAAATTTAAATAATACCTGTACTTTCATAATCACAGTCCACTCAGCCAGAACTTTGCCTTTACAGTTACATGTTTCACTGGTTTAACAACACCTTGCTTAACATACCTCTTCCATATTTTTCCTTTGGACACGGGTGCATCAAGAATGTAATTTTTAACACCATAATCTTCAGTAGATGTTGGAATAGAAACATCTGCTACTTTCTTATTTTTTTCATTTCTTGGACTCGGCACTGAGGGAAAAATAAAACTTTAAAATAAAAACAAGTACGACAACAAAATTATAGAGATAAAAAATACATGTATTAAATGTAGGAGTTGACAGGCCACGAAGCTTATCAAATTTTCTCACATGACCACAGCCTAAAAAATGAAACATAATAAAAAAACATTAGTAACAGATACATAATACACATACAAAAACATCATTTAGAAAGTAATTTAAGAACTTAATTCAGGATAATCAAATAAACATAACAGTTGATAACTAAAAATATATAGAACCTCTATATAAAACCTAGCAACATCATTCCGCACCAAAATGACAAAAAAATGCAGGCTTACAAAAACAAGGAAAACCAACACACATACATCATCATATAAAAATAGTTAATACATCAACCTGAAAACTTGCACCATCATCACACATAGAATACACAGATTTAACAAACAACAATCAAAACCAACACACATGAATCAAAACACCATAAAAATTGAAATAACTACTCATACAGAATAAGTACACATCACAATAGAAACACTGTAATTTAAAAAAAAAACTAAAAATATGAACATAAAAACAATTTATCAAAACTCATTAACCTTCAAAGAATGAACCTGTGTAACAACATTAGCACAAAGAGAAAGACAAATTCAATTGGAATACTTGTATCATCAGATTGAAATTGTAAAACATCATTTAAAACTATAGATGAAAAAAAACATAAGCTAATATCTTAAAATCATCACCCCTACTAAAAAATTACAATAGAAGTACTGCAATTCAAAAAATCAAACTATATCAACGTAAAACACAATTTATCATAATTGCATACATAACAAACTTTCAGAATGAATATGTATAACATCATCAGCACAAACAGAAAAAGCAGAGTCAATTAAATTACTTGTATCGTCATGTTGAAACAAAAAAATATCATTTAAAACCCTAGACAACAAAAATAAAATAAAAATTATAGTAGTTAATTCAAATAATCCCGCCAAATAAATATGTGCAACTACAAACATGAAGAAGAAGACTTATTATTCTTCTCCTGAGCAGTAACTTTGGAAGAACCAGAATGATGTGAATGAGACTTTAAGATTTTCAACACAGCATCTCCAAATTGACAGATTTGCTTTCACCTAATCTCTTTGACATTTATGAAACAAAAACATCAATAATATTACAGTAACAATCGATTGACGTCAATGTCAAACTAATAAAAAAATTACATATGAAAATTGTCGTCGTCAAAATTACCTAAGGAAATTTGAAACTAATTTACAACAAATGAGAAATTACCAAAATCTGATAAAAAACACCGACTTCACAGACATACAGCACGATCTGATGTAGATTAAGTAACGGAATCACCTGGAGTTGAAGAATCCTAGCCGAAAAGAAGAAGCTTCATAGTCGGAAATCTAGAAAAGGAAGAGAGAGAAAGTGCCAGTGTTTTTAGAGAGAAAGTGCCAGTATTTTTAGAGAGAAAGTGTCAGTGTTTTTAGTGAGGGGAGATGAGTAAGACACTAGAATAGTAAGGGTCTCATTTGATATTATTTTCAATTCAGTCCCTACAGAATTATATAAATATAATTAATACCCCATCACAAATTAAGTCTCTATTATTTACTAATCAACCTCTGATATTGCTACAAGACAGTCTCATACAAGATTTTCTCTAAAATTTATTTTAATTTTTTAAATAAAAATGCTGTGCAATGCGCTGTAGGATTCTACTTATATATTAGAAATTCTTTGCTCTATGTGTTGGTGTTTTGGTGTTGTTAACCTGTGGTATTTAAGAAACTATTTTAAAGTTATTTTATCTAACAATTATCAATTAGTGTATGGTGTCCATGTGATATATTAAAAATTATATCCCCATTCATTCACGTTAGTATTTAAATTTAAAAATAAATACAAATCATTGCGCGTGTTTTAAGAAAATATCAATTATCCATTATCCATATTTTAAGGAAATTCAATTGTATCTTGGGATAGGATGCGGAAGATTTTTTGATGTGCACCCTTATGCATGTGATAGCCGATGCATTTGAAATATTTATTATCTTATTTTGTTTGGTTGATTACTAGTAATAGTTAGATTTACACGTCAAATGGTTTAAACAGCCATTATTGGTTTTGTTGTCTGAATCCTTAGTTTTGTAGATTTAATTGAAACTAATGGAAAGTTTGTATTCATGGGAAATTATATCTGCCTTTTTGATCTCATTCGTAGGTTGCTCGTGCATACTTTTTCATCATTTTTTTGTGGTAGGCCATCCGCGAGGGTGGTAAAATATATTTGAAGGTCATTCGCAAGGATGGTAGAAGATATCGAAGGTCATTCACAAGAATGGAATTATATTGAAGGCAACAGACTCCAAAGCATGGTAGTAGATGGAATTGAACCCGGGAAAGGCAGGTTCAAAGTTCAAGAAGGCCAAGAAAGAAGTGGATGAAGTGTTGTCCTAGAATTGCACGGAGTTCTAGGAATTATCCAAGAAGATTCAGCCCTTGAAGATAGCACCACTAGATTCTTCTTCTCGAGCACTATGAAATTAACTACAAGAACTCTCAAATTGGATCAACGGTTCATCTGTAGCGGAGTAAACAAGTTAGACAATCGGACTAGCCAAGCCAGCATGGACCAGCCAAGGCCAACATAAGGCTCACCTAAAACGGCATGTGCCAGTGGTCCTCAACATGGCCCGTGCCAAGCAAAATAACCCGTGTCAGGCCCCACCACGGACTATTCCAAAAACTGCCACACATGCCCAATGTCTTTGATCAACCTCAAAATTCAGCTAAGTATGGGCATGGACCATTCTGTTTTACATGGTCCACGTCATTTAAAGTCACTAATACAAAGTCCAGTCCACAGGATGTGAAGAATGGCATGACCCGTACCATGATAATGAGCAAAATGAGGTTCTAGCCGACGACCCCGGATGTGTACTCAGAAGCGTCAAAATGGAGTTTGAGCCGGCGGTCAGTGGCGGGCGATAATGGTTGCGCCAACATGAGGCTCACAGATCATGCTAGGCAGAGCTAGCTGCGCCAGTACGAGGGCACTCGACTGGCAAAGAATATGCCAGACACCACTGCACGTGCTGTTTCTAATAGGATTCAAGTTAGTGCTCACTTTTCATCTTTAAGAGGAGGTTAGAGAGAGAAAATACTCTTCCTTCTCTCTAGGTTCTTTTTCTTTCTTCTCTTTATTTTTCTATTGCCTAAAAGTGTTGAATCCAAATACAATACTTGGGTTCAATGATTAGGTAGTAGTTAATTAACTTGGGGATTATATTTGCATTCATGAATTAATGTCTATTTTTTGAGATTTCTTAGATCAACCTATTTCTATTTCTATGTGCTTTGTGATATTATATTGATTTGTTCCTAATATTCTTATGAATTGAATGATTGTCACACTAAGTTAGCACACACCAAAGTCTACGTTCATGTTTCCGCAATATTGATACCTCTCAAGGAGGAAAACTTAGATGCGCTTGGGGTAACGATGGGTCCAAATTCACGTGGGTGTGTGTATGTAGGTTGTCATTGTTAATGTTATGATCGACCATGCACTGGTAAGCCGGCGAGTTATTCTGAAGGGTAACGGGTAGAGATAGGTTAAGTAATAAACTAGGGTTTGCTTTCCAACCATAGATCCATCAATAAGGTGCTTCACCCCTTTGCCCTTTTAAGCCTATGGAGAAGCATTCATGGTGTAGTGCCCAGGACGAATTCGCACAGGGGAGACTCATATCTACAAGGTAGGCAGGGCCGTCATTGCACTACCCTAATTACGGAGGCGGTGTCAATAAAAGAATACATGTGCACCCTATATAACATATATGGGGAAGTGTTAACCATCAACCACACCACGTGTCATAAACACTAGAATAGGCTTATAGTTGTTTGTGATAAAATTGATGATCGAGATGACATTAATTATGCTAATAAAATATTCCGCGAGTGCTAGTTTATATAGTATATTCGTGTGACCATTTTCTTTCTAGTAGTTTTATTTATTAACCCCCCTCCAATTATTGTTTTACCAGCACAAATTATTCCTAACAAATGGTTGGATTGATAATCCGATCACGATTGTGCGTAGTTGATTATTAGATTACTAAGAACTTTGTGGATGACCCCGGTATTTTTCACTATCTACCAATCTTAGTAATGTAGTAGTAGGAATGGGATAAACATTACAAATATCTATCTTTAACTTATATTCCTCTCTCGGCTTAGTAGATATCCCATAAAAGGTTATTTATTAGCGACGCCAAGAGGGGGCGGGTCAAAATTTGGCGCCGCAGCCGGGAATGTTAGTTTAAGGTCTAGTATTTAATTTGCATAACGGTTACTTGAGTAGTTAGTGTTGTTTTTATTTTTGTTTGTTAGTTTTTGTTGTTGAGCTTTCTTGCTAGTATTCGGTTACTTGTAACCCTTTTTTCTAGAGTTGCTTTTATTTTGCTAATGTTTTATTACTTGTTTATGGTAAACACACCTAACACTAAAATATGAGTTTTAAAATATACA
>JAULKK010209381.1:0-15794 GCA_032355705.1 Rubia peregrina
CCCCCCCCCCCACTAGCATTGAGAGAATGGTTGGGTAGAACAAATTGGATAACATTTAAAAGTTTTGTTGTTTTTGGGATATATCGGCGTAAATTGACAGTGATTTGTGTTATTACATTCACTTTATAATCTGTTGGACAATGTGTTGGATTCATGTGTTTGATTCAATTTTTAGACTTTGAATATTGAGAATATATTGGATTGATGTATTAGAATCAATTTTTAGGCTTTGGATTTTAAGTGAATTGATAATGTTGTGTTATTGCATTAACTTTAAATTATTCTTTTGACTTGGATTTTGTTAAAAGTTGTGAAAATGAAATTTGTGCTCCAAACTTTAAGGATATAACTTCAAAAAAATTGACAACATAATGTGTCTTGACTTTGCATTTATTGGCCGGACAAATTTACAAACTCGGAAAATAGTTCTTCTCATATAGAAACGTATGAACGACAAGGTTTCCAAGGTTGGAAAATATGTTTCCGAGCTCGGAAACTATACGTCTTTTCTGTGGCAACATGGGAAAATATGAAGAGTACATTTCCCCCATAAAATAGATCTCCAAACTCTGAAATGATTCGTGTCCCTCATGTATAGATATGAATAAATATTTTCGAACTCAGAAATATCTTAGTATATAAAAAAATAGGGGATCGAATCAAATTTCATCAACAAACCCCAAATCCATAAACCCTTACCTACTTATGAACTCGCAAACAAACTTCATTTTCTCAATTCGTAATTAAATTCATTAACATTTTGTCATGGCTAAGACAGTTTCAAGCCACGGAATCCTGAGATCTCGTTCAACTGGGTACATTGCCGGTTTAAATGACAAAAGGTCTGTTTCTCAATTTTCTCAAAATCGGTATGACACATTACGTGAAAAGGGAAAGTTATTAGTTACATATCTTGTCAACTTTAATGAGTACCTAGTTAATGGGTTGGCCGATCCTCTAAAACCATTTAGTGAACAACACATTGAGAATTTGCTTTCATGTGATGAAAAATCATATTTTGATTTGACTTTCCAATTTTATGCCAATTTGCGGGAATTGGGAATAGGCTTACGATACTAAGGTTGGCGGAATTGACATCCTGATTAGCCAATGGAGTATAAATAAGCTATTAGACTTCCTATACAAACACCCCTAATTTGTTTTCCTGGAGGATCTCAATGGTCCGTTAGATGGTTGCTACCATCGAGAGAAGTGGTCGCTAGAAGTTGATTACTCCTACATTGACCCCGTGGAGTGTAGTGAGAGGTACTTCCACCACAATAGATTGGATTTCGGGAAACTCGAGACATTTGATCTAACCCTTTTGAACATAGACGACCCTATTACGTATGAGATCATTAATAGGAGTTTGATCCCATCGGGGGGACACTTGAGTGAGCCTAATTACACAACCATTATGTTATTTTATTTAATAATTGGGGTAGAAAAATCAATCTCGGGCGGTTATATTTAGCCATATGTTGTATTTTGCAACACCGTAGAAGGTGTTGACACGCGTACCATATGAGAGTCTAATCACTCGTATTTTGAAGAATGTTGAGGGGTTGGTTTTACAAGGGGAGGAAAGGAGCCCAAATTATTTTGACAAGACTTACTTCAAGAACAAAGATGGGTATTGCGCAATCGTAAATGGTTTTATAAGACCACGGAAGCTCCCGATGTGAGCAAGAGGCCACGAATTGAGGAAGGTTAGTTGCAAATGAGTTTGCGTCGATTTAGTTCACTTCATTGTTTGTGTTTTCTTATTGTTTAAATAATTCATATGTTATCACTATACTTTGTAGGTACTGAAAAGTCATACTTGAAAGGTTTCAAGGATTGCTACAAATGGATGTGCAAGGAATTTTGCACCATGAAGGCGAAGATTAGATTTCTCCAAAAATCTCAGCGAGCTTATGAGCACCACCTCACATCAACCTCCCAACAACGATTGGACCGATCAACTTCAACTGGCGACATTGAAGATTTTGAAGAATGAAATTTCAAGACTCTATTATTTTAATCGTATTTGAAATGATCGTTGACAGTTGAATTGAATATTGGGATGACTGTTGAATTGTGTTATTTTTTAGATGACCATTGTTCGAATTTGAGATTACTATTTGACATGATTTATAGTTATGCATTTTATTGAAATTTGGGAATATTTCAAGAACTAAATTTTTTATGTTACAAGTTACAAGTAGCGTGTTAATTATCCAAAAATAGTTAAGGAATAAATGAGCTTCTTCTCCAAAAAAAATTCAGGGTTTTGTGGTATATAAAGAAATGAGTGTTTTTTAAAAACAAAAATGGGCCTTTCCGAACTCGTAAACATTTTTCACATGAATGGAGATGATAAAACATTTTCCAAACTCGGAATGTCGACATGAAGAATTTAAGAGTTTGGAAAATGCATCTTCTTTTCGTACAATGGAAACCTCATGTTTTCTGAGTTCAGAATGTCATTCGTTCCTACATTATGAGTTCAGAAATGGTCACTTTTAAAGGCGGTTTGTTATAACCACCTTCAATTAGGGTTAATTGAAGGTGGTTATATCTTGAAAAACCACATTAAATTGTGCCAAAATCTCCTTTAATTATAATTGAGGGATCTGAATTGGCTTTTCTGAGTTTGGAAATGTCCAATTAAGGCGGTTTTTAGAGAATCGTCTTCCATTGATGCCTTCAATAGAAGGCTCTCTACTAGTGTTATAAGTTTCTTTCAAACATCGATGTCTGAAGGTCATTGCTGACGACCCTCGAATTTCCATTTCTTTCGAAAAACTGACAAACATTTGAATTGTTGGCATGTTCTGCGTTCAATTAGGAACCTAAGAGAAAGAAATATTAGACAATAAATATGTAAGTTATATCAATACAGTTGTAGTTATTGTATAACTCTCTCGTACAATCTATTTATACTGAATGATAATCAATCACCCATTACGGGATTACACAATCTTACATGGCATCAGAGCTACGGCAACCATAGATTACTAAACCCTATAATTTCCTTCTTCGTTGCTAAGACAACAACACCTTTGATCAATAAACCATAGACGTCACCGTAAGGCCTTGATTAGTCAACAAAGTTGTACTTCCAACGCAAACTTTGTGCCTTTGATTAATCATTCACACTTTATCTTTTATTTTCCTTCCACCGTAAACTTTGATCAAATTTGTGCTACCACAAAATTTGATCCAGCATCAGAACTTTTCCAATGGCTAACAACGGCGCCGAGACCAGATCTTCTTCATTCGATAAGAAGCTCTATGGCGACACAACTCCTCCTACATCACTGCAAAAAATTATCTCTTCATCTTGTTTTCACTGTCTTCAATATCAGCAAAAAGCTTGGGTCTTGGATGTCATCAAGGTTACGCACGTCTCCTGGGTACGTCTGTTCAAGATTCAGGCTAAGAGTTACAAAGTTCTTGCGCATTTTTGATGGTACGCCACCTCCTACCGAGAATGATGCAATGTTTTACGCCTGGTATGAGATTGACGTCTATGTTCTTCAATGGATCTATGGAACATTGAGTGATGGCATCCTTTCGCAGCTTCTTGAGGATGAATCCACTGCGCACACCGCGTGAACTCGTGTAAAGAACATCTTCACAAACAATATGGGCGCTTGCGCAACATCCCTGGAGCAGGAGTTCAACAATATGAAACTTGAAACTATGTCGTCCCTTGAGGCATACTTCCAGCGCCTACGTGAACTTGTTGGCCAATTGAAAAGGATGTCAATGCTACTGTCAGCAACCAACGCCTGGTGCTTCAACTTGTACGAGGTTTGTCAAGTGAATTTGATATGGTTGCCTCCTACATTCACCAAATGATGTCGGCGTTTGAGACTGCCCGTAGCATTCTTGAATTGGAAGACCATCGCTACACTGACTGAGATAAACCTGCGGTAGCCAGGGTAGTGCTGTCACCGCCAGCCCATAAGCTCCATCCAGATGCGCCTCCTGCGTCGTACATCACCTTCTTTAGCTTCAATCAACGTTGGCCTTACTAAGGAGGAGGTTGTGACCACCAAAAACCAAGCCCGCCATCCCCAAATGGATACCTATGCCTCATTGGGTGTCGCAGTTGGGCCCTCCCCCAACGCCATACCCCACTACTCCGGGTTGGGCACCCTTATGACAGCCTTGGTTTCGAGCTCTGGTGCAGGACCTTCCGACGAGAAGCCTTGACCAGACACGTCCACCAACTCTGGCTCGCGGCTACGACCATGGCCAGGCACACTTCATTGCCAATGCAGACCCTCCTCAGCCGACGGATCTTAGCCAGGCGTTCCAAGCCTTGGCCATTCAGCTTAGTGGCAACCCGCAGTAGTTTATGGATACTGGCGCATCGTCCCACCTTACATCAGATACATGTACTGTGAATTCTCTTTTACATACATGCAATATTCATTCTATTCTTGTTGGTAATGACAATAGTATTATGGTTTATGGTTATGATATGTCTAAATTGACCACCTCAGGTTGTACCATACACCTTACCAACGTCCTACACATTTCACACATTGTAAAAAACCTCATCTTTACTCGTTAGTTTACAAAAGACAATAACGTGACAGTTAGGTTTGAACAATTTCATTTCTCTGTGAAGGGTTCTCATAATGGGGAGACTATTTTGAGGAGCTATATTCGATGTCTCTATATCAGTCGTTCATTTCATCTACCACGCCTGCTCAATCTTTCTTCATTTTTCCCCGTATATCTGGCACTCACGCTTTTTTCAACCCTGGTGCCACTGTCCTTCATCATCTCCGGTCCCAGTCACATATTTCTTTCAATAAAGAGCTAAGCTTTACTTAAGTAATTCCTGTCAGATTAGTAAACATAAAAGACTTCAGTTTTTTGACTCCACATCCACTACAATTGTTCCATTTGATATTATCATAGTGATTTGTGGATATTACCTATTTTGAGTAAAACTAATTAAAAACATTACTTGGCCTTCATTGATAATTTTACTCAATATGTGTGGGTTTATCCTCTAAAATTCAAGTACGAGGTGTTTTCAAAATTTGTGCAATTTCATGCTTATGTTCAAACTCAATTTCAGCGCAAAATTAAATCATTTCAATACGATCTTGGTTCAAATTTGATAACTCATCTTTCCATGACTTTTCCGCGAAACACGGCCTAGTCTTCCGCTATTCGGCCCCACAAACTTCCTCTCAAAAGGGTAAATTCGAGTGCATAATACAACGTCTAAATGAAATCATCCTAGCTCTATTATACCATGCGTTACTTCCATCAACCTTTTAGGTGGAAGCTCTACACATAGCCGCCCACCTCCACAACATCCTACACACCAAAGTTCTTGCCTCCCGCTTCCACATATTTCTAAAAGAACCTACATATAACCATCTCTGTGTTTTTGATTGTGCATATTACCCCAATCTCTCTGCCAAAACGCTCCACAAACTAGCACCCTGCTCTTCTTGTTGTGTCTTCCTCAGTTATCCAAACCAATTCCGTGGATATCATTCCCTCGATCTATCCACTGGAAAGGCCACTGTGTCTTATCATGTCACATTCGATGAAAAAGTTTTCCCTTTCTCTGAGTCAACTAGTGTCTCTATTTCCACTTACCATTTCCTCCATCCATCCTTTCATCCTGTATCTCCCATCGTCCTAGACCATGTCCAGTCACCACCCCCACTGTCCATCACCCATTCTCTACTACCCATATCCACCCCTCTACCCATGTCGCCCACACCTGGACCATCTACACGCAAGCCGATTGTTCTTGAGCCACCTCCATCACCTCCCTCGGCCTACTGTACCCCTACACCGCCCACCACACTGCTTCAAAATTGATCATAAAAGGCGATTGTACAAAAATAATGTGAAATCACTTTCCAACATGTCTTTATGCCTCCTCCAACACTAGTAATTGATTAGTTGAAAAACCCTAAAGGTGTCGCATCCTCCTCTTAAAAGCTTCTTCTTCTTCAATCTTCTTTTCTCCATTTCCTCGTGGTAATGGGGAAATGGGGAAATAACCATTCTTTTTATTTATATTATTTTAGTGTTTATGTTGTTGAATAAGTATGGATTTGTCTCCTTACAATAGTATTGTTCTTCGACCTAATAGAATAGATTGTTGTGTTCATGATGATCACCCGATTTAATTGTTCATTTCAATGTATTTTGTCCAATCTGATTTTACAGATTGTGTATTTCTCTAGGAGGAGTCATGTTCTCGATCAATGTTTTTTCAACGTGTTTCTAGTTTGGACAACATAGATCGTGTTTTGGATCAAGTGGTGTTATAGTTGTTGAAGATCCGTGATTGTCATAGGGATATTTATGCGTGATACGCTCATCTCTATCAAATGGTCATGATTTTCACGGGAAGCGAGTTAATATCTCCGAGGGCGAGTTTACTGTTTTATTGGATTCCTAATCTGTAATAGTACAGACGGTTAGTCTGGTTGACATTTAATTCAAATATTCCCGCAATAGATGAGTTATTGCTACATGATAGTTAGGTTGGATATCAATTCCATTTATTGCAATCGACCCTGGGTGTTTTTCCCAACATCTTTTAATGATTTGTTTTTTAAAACACTAGAAATACTGTAATTGATTCATTCTGAATAACCGAACTAAATTTTAGATGGACACTTGTTATAGTTAGAGAAAATAAATTGAGTTACTTTAATAATGCAAATTGTACTTATTTAATTATTATTCTTATTAATGATTCACCACTTGTGGAAGTGAAAGTTGACAATGTCATTATTCGGATTGAGTAGCTACTTCGGATCTACGAAGAATCCATTTTAATGATGATTCTCTGATTTACCACAAAGTTGAACATGATAGCCATCCCAATAACCCCAATTACTGTCCCAAATCAAACATACATGTCTCTCTAATCTCAAATCATAATCACCCTTATAAACCATGATAACAACCAGAAATAGCGGCTACTTCTGATAAAATTTTTACCTCTATTTCCATTTTACCCTGTTGTATTACTATTGCTATATTTACTTAATCATGTGACGTGGTATTAGAGTAATATTCATCAAAGTAAGAAGAAAAAAAGAGAGAACTTCTTCATCTAAAGAACTATTTGTTATTTTAAATTTCTAATTTTTTTTTTCATTTAACAATATAAAAAATTCATTTATACAAAATGATATAGTTTTGGAAAAAACTAATTAATTATGTTTAAACTAGAGCGTGGGGATTTGTAAAATTTTTAGAGGGGATGTTTGATCATCATTATGCGCCCCGCCTTTAGAGCATCGTGCGCAAGTGATTAGGAATTTAGGATACTACCTGATTTCAAAAAAAATAAAATAAAGTAAATTAGGATACCTGCTTCAAACCTTGAAATTTTGTGTGAATTATTGTGTCCAAGTGGCATCCACAATGGCTCCGTTCAGCATTGGTTCTTTTACTGGCATTTCAATTGGCTTTTGCCTGTTGACATTTTCACTCGCTCAAACCACTTATGAATACAAAAAAAAAGTTTGGTTGCTTGACTTGATAGAATGTATTTTTCCGTAATAATTATTATTGATGATGAAAAGAATAAATAGAGTACAGTGCATAAAGGTAGATTAGTCCTAATATAACTCTAGTCTAGTGAATAAGATAAAATCTAATCTAATCATCTAACTGATTTAATCTAACACCCCCTCAAGCGAAGCGTTGGATGTTTGCCGACGCATAACTTGGATCTGAAGAACTCGAACAGCTGACGAGAAAACCCTTGGTGAAGATGTCCGCTATCTGGAGAGTAGTAGGAACATGCGCAACTCGAAACTTGCCGAAAGCCACCAACTCTCGAACAAAGTGATAGTCAATGTCATTGTGCTTTGTCCGCTTGTGAACCACTGGATTATGAGCCAGGAAGATGGCGCTACTGATGTCACATAACAGTAGTGGAGAACCAGACAAGGGAACTCTAAGATCACGAAGCAAGTGAGTAAGCCAGACAACCACTGATGTTGTGTTGGCTAGAGCTCGGTACTCAGACTCAGTACTGGAACGAGAGACACTGTGCTACTTTTTGGCGCTCCATGAAACTAGATTACCGCCAAGAAAGACAACATATTCATAGGTAGAACGACGAGTCTCCAAACAACGAGCCCAGTCAGTATCAGAATACCCAACACCTCAGGATAACTGGCAGAGCGAAATGTGAGACAAAAAATGAAGGGTACCACAAACATATCACATAATTCGTGTAACTACCGCAAAGTGGTCATCTCTGGGATTCTGAAGATACTGACTGACTGTGTTGACCGAGAAGGCCAAGTCTGGACGAGTGATGGTCAAATACTGAAGAGCTCCAACCAATGAACGATACAAAGCCAAATTTTGAAACTGAGGACTGGTAGAACAGTGCAACTGAGAACCTGGCACAAATGGAGTAGAAATCGATGTAGCATCTGACATCCCTGCATGAGTCAGAATGTCTCGAGCATAACTTTCCTGACCAAGAAGTAAGCCTGATGAAGTAGGCAAAATTTCAAGGCCAAGAATGAAGTGAAAAGTGCCAAGGTCCTTAATTGTAAACTCATGATATGTCCGATCAATAAACTGTCGAAGGAGAGTCGAGTCATTTCCTGTGAAACTGATGTCATCCACATACACCAAAAGATAGAGAAACGATGAAACCCTCGTAAAAAATGAACAATGACGTGTCGGCAGAGCTGCACTGAAAACCAAGATGAGTCAAATAAGTGTTGAATCACTAGAACCATGCCCATGGAGCTTGCTTAAGACCATAAATGGCCTTTCGCAAGCGACAAACATAGTCTGGATGAACAGGATCTCTGTAACCAACTAGTTGCTTCATGAAGACCAGAGCATCGAGAACAGCATTAAGAAATACATTCTTGACATCGAGCTGATGCGGCCATGAGTGCATGGTGGCAATGAAAGAACTGTCCGAACAGTGAGGGCTTTGACTACTGGACTGAAAGTGTGATCAAAATCGAATCCCAGAATTTGCGAGAAACCTTGCGCCACAAGTTTGGCCTTGTCACACTCAATAGTGCCATCTGGTCTATACGGAGCTGATAAACCCATTTGGAGCCAACAATGTTAGCGTCCAAAGGGCGAGACACCAAGTCCCAAGTCTGCTGACCACGAAGAGTGTCCATCTCGTCATCTTTGGCAGAAACTCAAGCTGGATCCTGAAGGGCAGTGTGGTAATCAATTGACTCGGAATGAGATAGTAAACCAGCAATGAGACCATGAGCAATAATTTCTGAGTAGTCCCTGTATTGTATGGCCCCAGTAGCTGACCTAGTAGCCATCTGATGCGCACGAGGCCGAAGAGACCGGAGAGGGGAAAATCGAGCTAACCAAAGAAGAGACATCCAATGGAACTTATGCTGGCGATCGTGGGACTGACGGCTGGATGGTGTTCTGGGTCGGTGCAGGCAGTACATGGCGGCGGAGAAACCATTTGGACGGGTGGCGGAGGTGGGTACACGCCGTCAGGATCAATAAATGCTGAAACATCAAGTGTGGATGGGAGAGAGCCTAAGACTGCAGTATTGGAAGTGGAAAATGAAAGTGAAAGTGAAAGTAATGCTGGGTATGTTCCAACATACCAGTAGCAGGAGTTGTTCGAAGATCCTATGGATGTTGATGATCCAGAGGTGGATCCGACTGAAGCTTTGAATATTCATGAGGAGTATAAGCATGAATAAGTTGGTAATGATGCTGAGGAGTTGGTGAAAGTGGGAGATGATGAAGGTGCAGAGGAAGACGTTACACAGTATGTTCCAACACATACTCAGTATGTTGGAACATAGTTCTCTAAGCAGCAGCAAGCAGAGCAGGAACATGCTCTGTCTTATTCCAGCGATGAGGTTCTGGACGAGTTCATCAAGAACAGAAAGATCAAGAGGAAGATGCAAGAAGCTGAATCATCACATCCCATAAAGAAGAGCAAGACAACATGACCCTCACCCAAGAAGAAGAAAACTATTCTACATCTTCCACCTGTAAGTGATGCATTTTCTGAGATATTCTATAATGCAAACTGTGCGGAGATATCTGAGGTATTTTCCCAGACAAAGATCATAGCTGAGAGGCCTATAAACCTTATTGCTTACAAGCCGAGTGGCTTCTCAGATTTTCTGGAGTTAATTGGGATGAAGAATGCAGCCATAGGATTCCTAGACTACAATAGGAAGATTGTGTGTGTAGTCTATTCTAATTTGATGGCTAAGATTTGGAGGAAGGATCACCCTGGTACAATATGGTATATATTAGAAGGAAGATTGTAATTTTTTTGGCAGAAAGGATTAATAAGCTGCTAGGGTTGAAGACACCTAGATTTGAGAGTGTTTTTATGAAGATTTGGAGGTCATTGATGATCAGGTTCTAGCTGAGATATCTGGAGGAGTAAAAAGTGAATGGGAAGCAACCAGGTACTCTCAGACTTCATGTCTGACCTCTAGATTCTTTGGGTTGTATCAAGTGGTAGTGAATTGCTGGATACCATCGTCCAACACCACAGCTTTTACCCACGAGATGGCAAAGTTGCTTTACTGTGTTGGAACACAGAAGCCAGTAAATCTTGTCCTCTTGATTCTGTAAGCTATTATTCAATTGGCTGTAACTCCAAAGGCTAAGCAGTCTTTGGTCTATCCATGCATTATCTTTGCACTTTTCAGAAGTGAAAGAATCAAGGCTAAGGCAAATGATGATATTGTTGAGACTGAGTCATTGAAGCCGAAAAAGAAAACATTTGGGTTGAGACAAGTGAATGATTTGCCTAGGGTTTCAAAATATACCAGTTCCAGTTCTGTTCCAAATGATAAGAAGGCTAACTTAGATGCTTTGAATGCAAGGCTTGGTGTCATTTCTATTCAATTTGCTGTTTTGGAGGCAGAGAAGAAAAGATTGGAAGCTGAAAAGGCTCGACTGGAAGATTAGAATGTTGAACCTGAACAGAATTTTTGAGTGATGAACTATGTTCCAACATAGTCAATGTTAGATTCAGGGGGAGGTCTTTCTGATTTTTTGGCATGTTTATTGGCCCCAAAAGGGGAGATTGGATATTTTGGGTATTTTGGATGCATTTTGCTGAATTATTTTTGGATTTTTGGAATTCTATGGTTCGGTTATTAATTCAGAATTGGTATTACTCTTGTATGTTCCAACATAGAAGAATTTCTCATTTACCAGTGATTATGATTAGATGATTTTTTTCTTTTGGTTTTATTATTCTAAAATGGTTGGGTCCACAAAATACCAAAGGGGGAGATTGTAAAGTCATATGCATCTCATGGATTATTGTGTTGTCATTTGTGCACTAGTGTTAAAGAATAAAACATTCCATGTTGGAACATACTGCCCAAAAACAGCTTTGGCGAGAAGAATATTGCGATGGAATTAGTTTATGGAAACTTGAAGATTATGCAATATTTATTTCAGTTGTATGGAATTATCATGGTTTTATGGAAAATCCCTATATTTGTGGAATTAGATTAATGGAATATTATGGGATATCTAAGATAAGGAAAATCCCTTTATTTATGGGATTTGAATACGCTTCAAAAACAGACAAGGAATGGGAATATTATGGAGATAATTATGAGCAATTGTGATCTGTCAATGGACTATAAAAAGAGGACATTATGCGGCTGCAAAGTAACGATCCAAACCGAGTAAATCTGCATTCATATTTCTATCTATCGAGAGCCTTGCAAGAGCCATAATTATCATGTTGCAACATATATGACATGTGTGCTAAAGTTCAGAACGTATGCCTTAATTATTCGGGAGAAGAAGATCCAACATCGACGAGTTTTGAGATTAGAGGGAGTCTGATCAAGGCGGATCGGTAGCAAGGGGATCTTGCAAAATCCACATGTTTAGAATTAGAAAAGATAAGTTTAGTTGTATGGTGTACTTTGTACTATATCTTTCTGATTAGTGGATTCTGAACTGTGTTAGGCCCTGCAGATATAGGTCGTCAACGCTAAATCTCCTCCTCCCGAGGAATTAAGACATTCTAAGCTTTAGCACACGGGTCATATATGTTGGAACATGATAATTATGGCTCTCAGAAGGCTCGCGATAGATATAAATCTGAATGAAGATTTACTCGGTTTAGATCATTATTTTGCAGCCGCATAATGTCCTCTTTTTATAGTCCATAAACATATTGGAATTGCTCATAATTATCTCTATAATATTCCCATAAATAAAGGGATTTTCCTTATCTTAGCTATCCCATAATATTCCATTAATTCAATTCCACAAATATAGGGATTTTTCATAAAACCATGATGCTTCCATACAGTTGAAACAAATATTGCATAATCTCCAAGTTTCCATAAACTAATTCCATCGCAATATTCTTCTCGCCAAAACTATTTTTCAGCAGTATGTTCCAACATGGAATGTTTTCTTCTTTAACACTAGTTCACAAATGTCAACACATTAATCCATGAGATGCATATGACTTTACAAGGAGTATATATTATCATCAGTAATTTTGGCAAAGGATATGAAGCAGACATGAATCCGTAATTTCAGGCACAAATTAAGCCCTGAAATCCAAAATAATTACGTCGGTAAGAAGAGGGGAAGAAAATATGGAAGAGAAACATGATCACCATATGAGAAGCCCCAAAGGCCATTGAAAATCTAAAATAATTACCAAACTAACATTCGTCAACCACATTATAATGTCTCACATTATAGTTCCATTATAGATAATGGTAAGCTCACTCTGAGCCCGCTCTTGCAGTTCCAATTCATTAAATAATCAATCTCTCTCTTCCACCTCAACAAATAAGCCTGCAATTAAATCACTTCATTTTTTCTCCACATAGGTTGAAACTTTGAGACCACTCTATGAGCCTCACTTTATTTTCTCTATCATACTTATTAATTTTACCTTTAATATTTAATTAAAAGAACTTTACCTAGCAAAATAAATTGAAATGTGAAATTTAATAAACATTTGTAATTTTTGAATTGGATTATGCTTTTTAAAATTTCATTTTTAAATAAATTTTAAAATTTATTTTTTGAACCATGATTAAAAAGAACCATGTACATTTTCAAAGTATGTAATTTCTATTTTTTTTTAAAACCAAAATTTAATGCAAAGTTTTTTTAAAAAAAAATCATAATTAAAAAATATTTTTCAATTTTAAATTTTTTTAAAAATGTCAGAAATTCATTTTTCTTTTTCAAAAAATCTATTTTTTGAAAAATAGATGGGACACGTGGCACCAAATGATTGGGACATGTTCCCAATCAGGCAAAACAAATGAAGTTGGTTTCTGCCACGTGGCCCAATCAGAGATGCCATGTGGCAGCCTAAGAAAATAAAACAAAGCAGCAGCCGGCAGCTAGGGCCTATGCACGTGGGTGCTGCAAAATGTCAGACCTGGGCGCAGGCTTAGATCCTGAGTCGAACCTTGCGGGAAGCAGCCCCCTTTAATCCCTCATTGTGGGGCTTTTCGGGCTCAATTTTTAATTGGACCCAAATTGAACCCATTGTACATGACCTTAGTTTCAAAATATTGAGACCACTTTGAAACTCCCATTATGGGGTTTCAAAGTTTTAGTGTGGTTTCAAAATGATTTCACTTTCGAATTGAAACCACTCTGAAACCCTCACTGCACATGCTCTAATGGAGTATAATGATATTTTACCAGAAAGTTTTATATGTTAGGAAAATAAGTATGTCGGGTGATGGCCCAATCATATTTTAACAAGTGTTAAATCAGTTAAGAAAAGAAAATATATTAGGAATTAAAAAGTGACAGGACCCACTTTATTGAACACTTGTTAAAACATGATTGGACCATATAAAATTTTCTGGATGTTTTACAAGTCATGTCTGCATATATTAACGAGTAAATAGTTTAAATGGTACTCACTTGTACTTGAAATTCATAATTTAATATTTAAATTCAAAAAATGTACACAATTTATTATTTATGTTCCAAAATAATCCCAAAAGTAGATTTTAATTTGGTCAAATATCTAGTCAACGATTGACGGGGTCAATCCATAATTAAAAAGGAGTTGACCCACATCCAGTTACCTTTTCGCAATATACTGAAAACGTGCATTTGCACCCCAGTTGACGGGTCTTGTATTGCTTATTAGTTGCCAGTTTGTGAAGCCTTGCTCCCAATCTAAACCCGTTTGTCTTTCCGCGGCACTCGGTCCTAAAGGCCCGCGGGTCAGCATGACCAGCCCTAGTCTGCAGTATCACCCCAAAGTATAAAATTTGTGATTTAAGGGAATTTCATAGTTATTATTCATTTGGTCAAAATTTGCTAATGTTGTTTATAAGTAACTTTAGTTTTTAGTTATGAGTGATTATAGATGTTAATTGTCAGCCATGTTTCATAAAGACGTGAAAATACAATTGTGCGAATTAAGTTTGGCACTTGAAGTATGTTGGTTGCAATTTTGATTTCATGACTTGTTATTTTACTAATAAATATAATAGATTTAGTATATAGTGTTTCTCCCCATTCAAATATGTATACGGGATGTAGCTAACATTAGGGTTTGGTTGAGGATGGACGACTCATTCTCCTTGCTCCGCAACTGTAATAGGTCTGCATTGTTCTTCTACGAATATGGTGAAGTATGTGTCATCTTATTGAATGAATTATTGTCTAATGGTCAGTTTTCCAGTGTCCATTGATGTTGTGTCTGTCCATGGGATCCCCAGACTCTTAAATTACGGGCATCAGTGCAACTTTAGTCAAGATAGAGTTAACCAAAAGTGTCGTGGTGGCCACCTGATCTACAAGTGGATTATTGGTGACTAGCAAGGTGATCGTTGCTTACTGGTTGGTCATAGGTAGTAAAGTCATCGTTGCCAGATGGTTAACCTTGGCGACGGGCTGGTAGCCTCCTAGAGTGAATCCCCACCGTTGATATAACTGGGGCGGCTTGTGAATTGCCCCTCCTTGCTGGTACTGTTTATGGCGCCATTGAACAAGGTGTTCGGTTGTTAATTATCAGGTCCCACGTGGCGTGCCAATCAATTTGTGTCAAACCACGATTGTGATAGCCGAACCTTTCTTTGTGACACCACTCCTACAAAACAAACTCCCTGGGGCACATGGGGAGGAACACTGATGGTATAACATTAGATTAGATCAAAAGTGTTTAATCTGAGTAATGAGAATTGAATGAATAGGACAAAGGAATATCTTGGTAATTATAAGGGTTGATCTGAGCGAGATCACCCAATCATGCTATGGTGAATATTTATATTCCTTGTAGCATTAGTTATCCTACTACAATAGAGTTGAAACTATGATATACCACAATTGTACTTGAAATGAAGGAGATCTTGTTCGATTATATTTGGAGATCTTTTGCTAGATTATTGGCCTTCATAGCGAGAAGTGTGACATAGCCTCAGGTTCAAAAGTGGAATAAAGGTTGAGCATTAAGTTTAGAAAGAGGAATAGAAAGGTTCTAACCCTTTGATCCAATAGATAATATAATATAGCCTTCGACCCAAAAACAAAGTAGCCATATGATGTTTGGCCTAAAGGGGAGTTTCGGCTCCGCCCCTCATCATTAGGCTAAATCTAGCCTTAGGAATAATTGATTAGTAATTATAAATTGATATTGTGACACTTCGATTATTCTACTTTTGACATTGAGTATCAATTGAGATCTTTGAATTTATTGTGTATTTTATGCGTGAACTAACTAGTAGGGGTGTTCAAAAATACCCGGCCCGCAATACCCGACCCGTCCATCCATTGGCCCGGTATAAAATAACCGGGTA
>JAULKK010209598.1:0-15790 GCA_032355705.1 Rubia peregrina
TCATGTTCATGATGAAAGATTCAAGAATGAATATTCACAAGGAAATAAGGGTTTAGAAGTGAAGGCTAATACAATTTGGTAGGATAAAATTCTGGATTTGAAGAAGGATAGCTGGCCGACCGATGCAAAGACCGATCGGCCGGGTAAAGAAGACCGGGCACGCAGCCTGGGTGCTCAACCGCACGCCCGCATGCCCCAAAAAAGAAACTGCGCACCCCAGGAAAAAAACCATGCACACCCGAGTGCCTTATCTCATGCGCCTGCGCGCTCAACTGTGTGCGTCCCAATGCCCTACGCGCTCAACCGTGCGCGTCCCAGCTCGTTTATGAATTTGTGAGATTTGATTCATCCTATTTTATGCTTTGATTATCAAATATATTTTGTGTTTTCTTGTGTGGTTAATGCATAATTTAGACTAGGATGACCAACTAGTTGATGATTTTGAGTTAATTATTTGCTAGGTTTTTTGTCAAACCCCGAAGACTTTGACTTTTTGTCGATATGATTATCGTGAGTTGAAGCTAGGTTATAATTGGGTGTGACAACTAATTATAATTATTGATTGATGAAATTTTTTAGATTTGGGATGAATTTGAATGGGTTTGAATAATTATTAATGTGTCTTACTAGTAACAATTAGCATGAAGGCCGATTCTCGTAGTCGTTATTAGTAGATATATTTGTGATATCTCGATATTTCTCGCTTGTAGGATATTGTATTAGTTTTATTGGTTTTCCATGTGTATTGTTAGGGAAGTCTATGATGCCGGTCGTCTAGGGTGACCCAAGGGTAAGGGTTATTGTGTGGCGCCGATCACCCTCTCTAACTATAACCGATGAGAGGCGAGAAATATCTTCACCCAAAAGGTGTTGATAAGTTCTCCACAATATGTGATTAATGCGTAAAAATAGGATGATTAGTCGACGATCAAAGGATAACTAAAAATGTAATCCAATTGCGCCCAAGACTCGTTATCCTCTTAATTTCTCTAATTGTTGGTTAATCTAGTATTTAAAGTAATCGTAGTATTTTTTTTTAAATCAAACCCCCCTAAGTTTGTTACCAGATTCTTAGAGTTACATATTTGTGTATTTTTAACTACGCTTAACACTCGATAAAACCCCTTTTTCATCGTGAACGGCCCCAACTTGCTACTATCTACTTTCTAGTAGTATAGCCAAAATTAGGGCATATAAATACTATCTTTGAGAGGCACGATGACGACCTCCCACTGCATCGGTTACACAACCTGAGTACCCATGTACCCATAGTTTACCCAAGGTTGCATAACCCCTGGATAAATTGGTAATTGCTCATAGAGGTTGAAAGACCCTTAATTGGTTCTCACATTCTTTAACCTTGTATTACCATATCCTTGGATCCCCATTGAAGTCATCATTCCATACCCTTCCTAAGCACATGGGGGAGTAACTTTAAAGGTTATCGTGACTAAATGAGGCATCATTGAATACACCATCCCTTGCCAGTAATCTGGGAAAGAAGGCTAGGGTTGTGCCTGCAATCTCTCTCTTGCATATCTTGGGTAGAGCTAAGCTATCATCTGCTGAGATACTAACCCGAGGTCACACCTGTAGGTATCAATGACTCTCTCTCTCTCTCTCTCGATACTCATATCCCTCGAGGGAGGAGCAACTCGTTATCCTGCTGCAGCTAACATGTGTGTCGCCTACGCTAAGTTATGTTGTGACCCAATCATTCCCAAACTCTGATTTCCCTGAATGGTTCGTTCATACACCTCTATGTAGGAATCACCAGAAATCTTTGTAAACCGTTCATCTCTTTCATCACGTAATCCAACTGGCATGCTCTGTGTATGACATGTATTTCTGACTCCGGCTCCATATGAACCTCTGGACATCTCGATGGACTTGCCAGGTCAATTTTAGAAACTTCAAAATCTTGCGAATTAGGCCCACTCGAATCATGTATCCTCTTGTGTTCAGTAGTCGAGACGTGAAACATTCTCAACTCATTCACCGGGCCTTGAACCTCATCAGGCTCGACACCATGTGACTCCTTAGGATTGACCATATCGCTTCTTCTTGACTGCACTTCTTAACCGGCTCCCGTTGCCTATAACCTCAATATTTCACTCCATTAAGTATCTGTAGATATAAACCAAGGAACTCAAATACTCCCTCCGTCCCACTTTAAATTGCTTATTTACTTTTTCACGATCCTCAATGAGCATGTTTGACCATATATATCTCTAGTTACATATAATAATGTCGCATAAAAAATTAATATTTAGAATATAGATGTGAAGACAAATTTAACAATATCACACATGATATATTTATTATTTATATATTAATTTATATTTAGGGTCAAAATTTGTAAAGTTTGACTCTCAAAAAGTAAATAAGCAATTTAGAGTGAGACGGAGGGAGTATGACTCAATCGGTCCCACCGCGCATGCCACATGATGTGTCTCCAACCCGAATGGATAGCATGTTCGAGCTCCTTGATCGTAAACTGAAAGAAAATCAACCATGGGGGATTCCAGGGATAAATCCTCTGAAACTTAAGTCAGAAAAGTGTATAAGCACGGTATAAAGACTGACTGAATCATAAATGAATATGTACTTGGCATTTATACTGTATAGGTTTAATAGTATTTTACTTTAAATATAAGTCTTAATTATCCAATAAAGATGGTATTAATTATAACCATTTCGACCCCATTTGGTCCAAGTAATACAGGTCCATTGTATAATTTGGGCTCAGTCCTTATTAGTTTTCTATTTTTTAAATTTTTATCATATATTTTTAACGGGGTATATTGCAAGATTTTATACTTGGAGGATTCATTTAGTAGTTCAAGTGTAATAGTTGATCACTTGCTTATTTCCACGTGAAAAGTTGTGTTTCTCAATATATTTTTTAATATTCTTACCATGTTTAGTTTCGAAATAAAATGCGAATATCTAACACAGACATTGGATCATAATTTTATAAATACTTCCTATGAATTTACTTTCCATTTTGTAGCACTTAGTTTCATCTAAATGAATAGTGATTGATAGTTCAGAGCGTATGCTAATCAAAGTGTATTTTCTATCTTTGGTTGCTTTGATATTGTATAATAACAGCCGAGACCAGTGACTGGTGCCGATTTTCACTTACCAGTGCAACAGATAGCATTTAGAGGATATCTAAAGGAAATGCTAGCTCTTGTGAGTACGTCTTTTCTCTCTCTCACCAGATCAGGCTTCTGAATATTGCAGAAATATTAAGTGTCTACCCAGCTCATAACATCTCCTCATGTATCTTTCATAGTAGAAAGGAAGTGTATCTTAAGATGCTTTCAGTACTATAAATTAGAACTATCGTAACACTTTTCATGCAACACTTATTTAAAATGTTAAAATAGTTTATAAAATGTTACTTCAATTTTTTAAAAGTGTTACTCCCTCCATCCTAGATTAAACTGAACACTTCACTTTATATCACTATTCACTGTCCAATTTTGACTGTATATTTGGGTACATATATAAGCAATAATATTATCGTATGTGATATTGTTTGGTTTGTCATAACAAGTAGTTTCTCAAATTGACCTTTTGTTTTTATTATTATTCTTAGTTAAATATATTATGGGTTAGACAAGTAGCGTGAAAAAAATTCCGTGCAATTTAAGTTGGGACAGAGGAAGTATATAAATATTGAAAAGTTGTACCTAAATTTTAAAAAGTGTTACGTTAGATTTAATGCAACATCACCTAAAGTAATCATTGTCATAGTATTACTTTAGGCGCTATTGTAACACTTTGAACCTATTGTAACACTTTTACAAGTATTACCTTAGGTGATGTTGTATTAGATCTAACGTAACACTTTTTGAACTTAAGGTAACACTTTTCAATATTTATGTAACATTTTTCAACTGTTTAAGTAACACTTTATAAACTATTGTAACACTTCTAATCATTGTTGAAAGGAAAGAGTTACATTAACATTATATTGATGCCGTGTAATTTCATTCATAATATGTGCAGGTAATAAGGGAGAGAGCATAACGTGAAGCTCTGGGTGCCCTTCCTTTTCATCAACGTACTATACCTTGAGTTTTGGATTATATCAGGTTTGTGTCCTTGTAACCTAATTTACATGGAAACTAATTTGATAAGATAACTTCCATTTATGACCTTTCTTCCATTTATGACCTTTCGATTAGGAAAGAGTTTCTATTTCCTCATCACCCTCCCTCAAGTTGGAGCATAATCATCACGAATTTCCAACTTGCGAAGAACATTACAAAATTGCAAATCATTAAAAAAAACTAAAAATATAAACAAATCACTATAGAACGAGATTCAACTTCAGCAGTCGTAGAAATAGCAGTAGCAACAGTATCAGTACCAGCCGGTAGAGCAGTATTCAAATTCATTCGCAGTAGTAGCAACACCGACGGATTTAGGATTTGACATATTGGATATCGGTAGAAACCTGTCAATCGAGCTCGCAAGCAGGTAGCGGCGGACAACAATCAACAGTAGCGATGCAAGCACATTCTGCGGCATCATGGGTGGATTTTGATCCATGATTCCACATTGTTGTAGGATCGGATCAAATTTGTGGTAGAAAATTGGATTTATAGCAGGAGGTGGCGATGCTTTGAAGAACAAGCGGCCAACGCATGAAACTCAGGTGTGGCACGTGGAACTCACTTGCGGCATGTGTGGGATCAAGAAGAAGTAATTTAGATTGGCAGCTACAACAACACAGTAATAGCGGCAACAGTCAGGGATGTGGTGGTCAAACAGTGAGCCATAGTTAAAGCGATGACATCGCGTAGTTGTCACGTGCAGCCGTCGGTGGTGGAGGTTGCTCGAGGAAATGACAATAGAAAATTTAGGTTTAGATTTTGGTATTCTCGGGTCTATATCATGATAAAATATAAATGTCTTTATTATAGCCTATTGATATAACATCAATGACACGTCTCATCAATGATGAAGATTACAATATATAGCGCTACAACAAACCAAAGTCTAACACAAATAGGATTCCAAAGTCTATAAGGATTTCTTGTATCTAATCACCACAAGAAAATACTTGAAGTAATAGGATTATATCCTTCCCTAGAGTCTCCCAAGCTTCCCCAAAGAAAAGACTTGTGTATCTTTCATTGCCTGGGCTTTTAGCCCCATTGATCTCTTTAAGTGCTTTTAGAATTTCTTTCTCTGCTTATAGGTTTGATCAACTGAACCTACAGCCATACACTTAGGATATTTCCTTTCTATACAACATCTTCCTCCTTTACTTTCACCTTTTAATTTATCCCCAACTGAGCATTAGAGGGATTTCATAAGGCTTCTCGAATCTCCTTCTAATCTAGCACCACTATGTCATCCATTTTCAAGGCCAAAATCCTATTGTTGTTCACCCTTTTTTAGTGTGTTGTATGAATATTTGATTTGTCTTTCACCCTCCAAGACCCACTGCATGTTTGTTTTTGTTGAATACATCTAAATTATGCTTCTTTTAGTTTCCCATCATCCTTCCTTGATTTATTCTCAAGATCTTGCAACTCCTTTGAATCAAGTCTTTCATTAGAATCATTCAGTGTTTCCTCCCACATATCATGTGCTAGCTCAGCCTGCCTATTGGTATCATCGAATTCTTTTTAAAAAAATATGAGGGGCTTCTCTAGTCCCTTCAGGGTTGTGGCAACATCTCCAAGGTTTTTTATTCCTTCCATCATCCAGTTTCTCTTCACCATTTATTAAAAAACTTAAAACTTTAACCACATATTAAAAAACCTGAAGGGTTTGGAAATTTTCTCCCCTTTTTGGCTAAATCTTACCACTAAAGGTAGATGATTAGAAACAAGCTTATTTTTAATCTCACACATCACATCCTTAAAAACATCCATCCACTCCCTGTTTACTATACCTATATCAATTCTAGTCAATATTATTTCACCATTAGATCTCTTGTTTCTCCATGTAAAGTATGAGCTTTATTCATTTTCTCTTCTAATTCCAACTCCTCAAATGTCGATTGGAAATCCTCTAATTCCATTTCATCATCAAGATTACCCTGATTACGTCACCTAATACCAATGGAGAGTTGAAATCTCTCATTACCAACCATGGTAGATTCCTCTGTCCAGTAGCTTCCTAAACCTCTCACAAAGATTCTCTTTTCTTCACTATGTTAAAACCATAAAAATACGGTGCAATAAAAATTACTATTATCTTAAATGTTTCCACAATCTAAGTCCGACCATTGCTAATTGTTGTTTAGAACATTAGCGTCATAACTGTCCCACCTCCAAGTACCCAAATTCTTCCTCTATTTTCAACTTACTGTATGTATATAAGTTCTACCCCTATTATTCTCCATATTTCACCTTATTTTTCTTTTTTCATATTTGTTTCTAGTAAACCCAGGAAGCCAACTTGGTTTTTCAGGCTGAACCTTTTAACCTCATTATTCTTAGCCCTTTTATTCAAACCCCTGATGTGTAATGTAACCACACTATACATTTATCTTGTGTTTTTTCCTCCCTTTGCTCTCAATTCTTACCTCCTTTAATAACCTTTTTCAACTGTTAAATGATTTCTGATCTTTCTTTCCTCAACCAAGACTCCTTTTCCTATGTCTTATATTCTCTTTTTAATTATAAGTGGTTTGATCATTCGACTGCTTGTTTTTTTCTGAAACAAACACCTGAGTTTTCCCAATCATCTGTTTATTTCCTTGATCCATTTTTCTTCTACATTCACTCTCCCGATGCACATAAATCGAACAACCCGCCCAAAAGATAGGCTTCCACTCAAAAACAAATTTCAGGAACAATTAATTTTCTTTCATTCACAAAAAGTACCCTATCTGGCACAGTATCCCACATCTTAACTTTAATCTTTAACCTAGCATAGGCCAACCTTTCTTTCTCAGTAGTAGTTTATCTAAGAATATCATTCTACACATGTAACTCATAAATTTACTAACTGTTTTAAGTTCCAATAGGATAAAGGTAAATCAGGCACTCGAACCTAGACTAGATCAGAATCAGGCTCACTCATAAATTTTCTCGCATCCTTATCATCAAAGCTATCATCCCTTAATCAACTATCTCATCACATATGACTTTTGAAAATAATTTTACCATGAAAAGCCTTGCTACAGTTGCCAATCCTTAACCACTTGTTCCCCTGAATTCTATAAAAGAAACCTTTAAGTACCTTGAATGAAGGGTTGCACCCTAACGTTTTGCAGACGACATAATTCTCCCAAAGCTTCACACTTTCTTCAATATTATGTTCATTAATTTCACCATGCTCTATCCCATGATGTGATTGTGTTGTACGGGTTGACATGTTACTGAGAATCAAAGAGTGAAGTCCATTTTTGAGCTTCTTCTTCCTCCACTTTTTTACTCCATGAAAACCTCTTACTAGCATCTTGCCTCACTTCCATTTCTAGGATTTCACTCTTGATCAGTGTATGACTTTCACGATCTTGCTCCATGACAGGATTTAAAATCTTATTTACAATTTATTTTTCTTCTATTCTAATTTAAGCTTTTCTCTCCCACTTTCTCAACCGTTACTCTGATTAAATCCCCAATTGCCTCTCCACTTTCTCTGTTCTCCTCCCTCTCTTGCTAAATTCTGAGCTTCTTCCTACCCTTATTATTCCCAGATAGTGACTGCATGGGATTTTTATTACAATACTCATAACATTTTTGTAACTCAATTTTAATCCTAAGCGATTATTATGTTAATCTGCACTCTCCGGGGTCGCTAATAAATCATACCTTTTTCACAGGGGAATCTACTAAGCCTTAGAGCACATGATGCAAAGATAGAAGATTTGTATTGTTGCCCTATACTCACTACTACACTACCAAAAGGGTAGAAAGTGTCAAGTCCTGGGTCATCCACAGATATTCTAGGAATTTAAAGGGTAACTACGCAGAACTCACAATCGGTTTGTCAATCTTATTGCGTGTTAGGAATAGCCAATGTTCCAAAGAAGGTTTTTTGGGGGTGTTATCGATAAACTACAGAACATGTAAGAACTATAGAGTAAACTAGATTAAGCTAAAACTTGAGGATATTTGCGTTACATGATTGGTAGAATACTTTGATCCTAGATTATATAAAAAATAATACATATAAACCTATCCAATGTTTATGTCACATGGTGCGGTCGATAGTCAAAACTCTAATTTGCTTTCCACACAAAGGTGCACATGTCTTATTCCATCGACACCACCTCCGTAATTAAGAAAATCCATCAAGTGGTTGGCCGTTATGCGCTCCTCTTTCCCGTAAATAATTACATCTCGGGCCTCCACTATAAACGTTTCTCCCTAGGCCTATAAAGGCAAAGGAATTTACGTCTCCTGAAGACTCTAAGGTTGAAACGATGATGGTCGTTATATTAAAACCCTAGCTGCCAGAAAATATCATGTCCTAACCAATCAGCCTACCATTTTCCAGTCGGGCTAGCGTACAACCATCAGAATGATGCTCAAGGTGTACATGTTTGCACCCAATGATTCATATCCCCCTATTTCACTATTGGACACTTCTAAGGGGACGAATTAAGCCTAGCTCCATTACATGAAACATAAACTACGGTGTATGCAAATCTAAGAATGTATAACATGTATTTAGCCATAATGTAAAGAACAAGTCGACATGATATTCACAAACATAAAAGGATAGGGTGATTTATAATCTCAAAAAATATATACCAAATCATGAATACAAATTTCAATCCCCAAGCCAAAGAACTACTCTCTAAGAACTGAACCCCATCTTTCCATTGGATTCAATGCCCTTGGGAAAAACTAGGAAGATTAAACTAAGAGAGATTCTTGTGTGGAGGGGATGAGGTTTTGAGGTTTGATCTCGGCCTTGACACGAAGCTCTCTTCCTCCACTTCTTCTCCTTCATTCCTTTTTTCATTGGCTAACTCGCCGGCTTTCTTCTCCTCATCTTCTTCATTTTCAACCATTAGTTCAACAACAACCATACCTTGGGGCTCTTTCACTTCATCTCGACCCTTCAATGAGATAGCACTCACATTGGACGAGGGTTGAGCTCTAGTTGAGAGGGAAGTTTTTCCGAATCTCTAGCCTCCATTTGACTCAATATTTGAGCCATTTTGCTCATTTGCATCTCTAGATTTATTATACTAGAGTCAGTCTTTTCTTGGTGCTTTTTATTCTTGTCCGCACACATTATCATTTTCCCAATCCCTTACATGACTTCTTGATTTGACATCCCTAAACTTTTGCCTTTATTATGGGGCTTATCACCAAGCTTAGGGTATTGCGATTGCGGTGGCCGGTATGGTTGTTGAGGAGGATTGTAAGGTTGAACATTTTGGCCGCCTTGTACATTCCTATTACGAATGTTTGGGTGGACTTGGTTTGCTGCATTATAAGGACGGTTTTGATACCCTCATCCTCCTTGGTAACCTTGGTTTTGGTACCCTTTGCCTCTTTGCAACCCAATGTCACTCACTTCTTTCACATAATCATCTTGCAAAGTGGGACATGCGTCTGTAGGATGCGGAAAACAACAAATCTCACAAAATTTGACATGAGGTTTTTCCCCGGATTGAGTCATCAATGAATTTACCATAGAAGTGAGAGTAGACACTTGGTCTTCAATTTTTCCATGGTTGGAAGAAGCACTAGTATGATGGGGATTTTGCCTTCTCAAATTGGCCCTCGAGCTAAAGTTTCTCAACTCCTTGGCTAGCTCCTCATAAGGGTCCATAGTTTCCGTAACGGACTTGGTCATAAGAGAACCACCACATGCTCCCCTCACTAGTTGTTGGTCTTGATCAAGAAGACCATTATAGAAGTAGTAGACTAAACCCCCATCTGAATAGCCATGTTATGGACAAATTGCGAGCAGTTTCTTGAACCTCTCCCAATAGTCGTAAAAAAGACCCATCATGCCATTGGATGATATTGCTAATTTCCTTCTTCAAAATGGCAAACTTTGAGGCCGGGAAGTACTTGGAGAGAAATGTTTTTTCAATTCAATCCAAGAAGTAATGCTTCCGAGTGGAAGATAGTGTAGCCAATCTCTTGCAGCATCTCGTAAGGAGAATGGAAATGCCTTCAACATATAGAGCTCCTTGTTGACTCCATCGGGAAGCATCCCACTTCACACCATATAGAAATCAAGAAGGTGCTTGTTTGGATCTTTCTCTTGCCTACTAAGGAATGATGGTAACAAGTGAATCAATCCGGACTTCAATTCAAAATGGTCGTGAGCTCCAACCGCCAGATATGTGATGCACATTGGTTGGAGCTCAAGATTGAGAGCCATAGTCTCCCGTATTGGAACTTGACTCACCTGGATGTTCCTTCCTTAAAGGGGAAGATGTTGCAGTACTCCTCCTGGAATTTCACTCGCTTGCTCCTCATCATGATCCATCGAGGTTGAATATGTCAAAAAATACACTAGGAAGGTTACTATTCACACTTTCCAACGAAAGCCTCCTAGCCCTTTTAACGCTCAATTCCAACTCGGAGTTGTAGTGTAGGGGTTCTTGTGATGAGGATCGCGTACGAACCGTACACCAAGAACTCAAAAAAACATCTTCAAGTAAAACAAAGATCAAATAAAAACAAAATAAAAGTAAACTAACAAATATTCACAACTACCACATATTCATACATAACATGCTCAAACACTTTAAAATATACGCTCTTTTCCCGGCAGCGGCACCAAAATTTGGGAGGTCATCTTCGTACCCTCGAAGGTACTATTTTTAAGCCCTCTTTGCTTACCAACTACAATTAAGTATAAAGTGTCATGTTGTGGTTGTCCACAGAGACAAGGGATATTCCTAAGAGTTTGCTCATAAATGGCAAATACTACGCTAGATATAGATATATGCATACATATAAAAGGACATAAAGAGGGGAGGGGGGTTGGTTTGGTTTTTCCTAAGTTATGAATTTAAAGTCAAGTTAAACTAATAAAACATACAAATATACTAATTAAGAAATAAACACTAAATGATGTTAAACACAAATTACGGTATCTTGGGAGCAATTGACTTCTACTTCCAAGCCTTCTACCTATCATTGAACACATAATCTATTCAACACCTTTACTACTTGTTGTGAAGATAAATTTTCAATTCTTCTTTGATAGTAGTTTACAAAAGTGAATTCGACATCTCTAGCTAAACCTCACTAATGACCCCTTTAGTCATTCAGCGCCTAAAGGTATCCCATTAAGGGCATTAAGTTCAAAGAATTAACAAGCTTAGTAACACTTATAAACACTACACCGTGTGTAAGCATTGAACCAATTCATGCATTTATACAAGATTAGTCAAGAACGTTCAACTTTCATTAACTTCTCTCATTTGCTACACAAATAAGCATGAAAAATAATTCGACATTATTACATTTACCTAGCACACATAAATCACCAACATTAGAAGCTCTAAATCATACTTTTGGATTTCATATCCGGACTTTTCACCCGCCCGGTCGGTCGGCCGGCCATCCTTCTTCAAATCCGGACTTTTCTTCTACCAAATTTTATTGGCCTTAAGTTATAAACCCTTATTTCCTTGTGAATATTCATTCTTGAATCTTTCATCATTCTTTGATCACAAAAGACCTTCTATAAACACCTTAAACTAGAGACTTAGGATATAACTCCTAAATCATCATCCTAACTTTCTTACCAACAAAGTATCCATTATTTTTACATAAACGATTAGTCTATTACAAATATAAGTTTCAAATATGCTAAAAAGAGATGAGCACATCACTCATAAGGATACTAAAATTCATTAGACTCAAACTAGGTTACAAAATGAAGGATTTAGATACAAAAAAACCCGAAAATGGTTATCTAAACCCCTTATGTTGCAAACCTACCTAAATCTATCAATCTTCCAACATAATAAAAGAGATGTTAAATGCTTCGGAAAATACATGCATTTGATGTATCATCAGTGGAAACTAGGTTTTTTTCGCAGCTAGGATCGAGAAGAAAAGTGGTGTGAAGTAGAGAGGATAAGATGGTATTTATAGTAAAACAAAAGTTAAAAACATATATGGGCAGCGAATTGTTGCAACTCGTGACACATGCGTCGCGAGTCGCGACAAATAGAGTAAGTTGTCATTCAATGTCTTCTTCTTCTTGTCTAAGTGTAGTCATCTATTCTTCACGTCTTCAAGTTTTCATGGTCTTGAAAGCTCAAATGTAGGTCTTCAAATCTAGTCTTTAAACAATCACCTTGTCACACAAAATCCTCTAGAAAAGTAACAAGAGCGCAAAAGTTCCTCTTAACTCTTCTTAGAGAATTTCAAGGCAAAATACAACATGTAGAGACCAAAAGTGTACAAAAGTGAACACAAAAGATCCCAAAATTACCGTATAATGTGGACACATCAATAACCGAGGTAAAAGAATTGTTTACCTCGATTAGTTGGTGTTAACAAAAAAAACCGAGGTAAAAGGGGCGATTTAATAGTTTATTTTTCTTGTAGTGATCCTTTCAAGGAAGGTAAGGAACAATAGAAAAATAATTATATAAATGAACTTAGGTTCATGACTAATAAACTTAGGAGAAATGAATACATAAGTTGGATAAAATGTTAAAATTAATTTTGTTGAAGTTTAGGGGTGGCACCTATGAAATAATTTTGGCATCAACATGGTGGCATCACAAAATAATTTTTGGGAATGGATTAAAATTATTTTAAATTATTTTTCAGAATTTAAAGTAATTTTGGTGGGCAATAACTTTGTATCAATTATTTCTCAACAAAGGCCAAGTTGACGGAGCTTACACCTTACATGACTCCCTTGAAGAAAGGGGCACAAAACTAGATGAAATATTTTATACTGCTTTGATTGATGGATATTGCAAATAAAAGATGATTGATGTAGCTCTTAATATATTTGAACAAAGCTATAATTTTTTATATATGAGCTTATGTTGCTAGAGTTTTTAGCATAATGTAATTTTCGCTTCTACTTGATAAGTGATAAGCTGCCTCATATGAAAATATTTGCCTTGTGTGTGATCACTGTCTCTTTATTTTGTGGATGCTTGGAAAAGTTTCATTTCTTTCTTATGTACATCCTATTGAGTTTTATTTTTAAAAGCTATTAAGGTTTTTCTACTTTGTGAAAATAAAAAAGGGCTTTTTCGAGTTATAAGGTTTTAATCACACAAGGCGACCGTGTCGCTAGTCTCTTCGCCTAGCCACACCATGGTAGCTGCAAAATTTTACACAATTTTGTAGTGGATTATTTGGGCATAACTGTTCCTTCATGCAAAGCCTCAGGTCCACAACTAAACCTTAAAATGTGCAACTTGTTTACTCGTATTGTGAATTTTGTGAAGTGATTGAAACTTTGTTTCTCACTAAGATTATGTGCTTGGCGTGATATCACTTCTATTACCCACATCATTTTCTATGACTCTAGATATATAATAAAGGCCTATGCTTTGCTCTGTACTCTGGTACCATTATTTGTTTATGTGACACTGAATTTGGACTAAAGGCCTTGGTATAATTTTGAGATTAAAATATTGACATTGTCAATATTGATGTTTCTGTAATTGTCTTCAGAGGGTTATCAATTGAAGAGTTTTAGCTGAAAAGCTATAGTATTCAAGGGACCCTCGACCACGGAATAGCATGCCCACCATGAGTGATGCCATAAGTCGAAGGAACTTATGTCATCTGTACTCCTGCGCTGCATTTTTTTTATCATTGTCATCTCATATTCGTGTGACATGCGTTGCAGCTGATGGAATAAAATTTGTATGCCGTGCACTACATTTTTTGTCATTGTTATCTCAGATTTGTACATTGTGTGATGCGGCTGATGGAATAAAATTTATATGCTGTGAGCTACATTTTTTGTCATTGTTATCTCAGATTCGTACGTTGTGCACTACGACTAATGAAATAAAAAATTACGCCTTGTGATACACTTCTTGTAATCGATATCTAAGGTTCATACGCCATGCGGTGTGACTGATTGAGATAACCTTCCATGCCGTGGGCTTCTTTTGAGCTGGTATTATTTTTACATAGTACACAAGACAATGCCAATTATGTTACATTGTTAACAAATCGCTATAATTTTCTACATTGCACGTGAAACGCTGCACTTATTGTTCACAAGTTATAACATGCAAAATGCTGCATATATAGTTCACGATTTACTGCACGAGAAATGCTGCTACTTTTTTCTCGATGTATTTCATGCAAAACACTGCAATTAGTTTTATATTGCATGCACAATGCTGTATTTAATTGGTACGCCAAGCGCTACATATTGATTGGTTACCAACAAAAAGTATCCAACTCACACTTGCATCAAATATAATGAAGTGAAATACAAATCTTCCATAGGCTAAGCGCCTCATCCAGTTATCTACTTAGTGGATCTGTAGGCCAAGCGCCACATCCAATTATCTACTTTACATACTCGGGGACCAAATACCACATCCAGTTTTCTATTTTGTGATTTGCTTGCTTAGCATTGTATCGTAATTAAAAATCTACTTGAGGGATTAATTATTACTACTTCCAAAGGGATGAAATCCATGATACCCCCCTTTCAAAGGGATTAAATCCAAAAATTCCTCCAAAAAAGACATTAAGCTTCAACTACCCTCCAAAGGGTCGATATAGAAAATCTATATCATTTGGATGACATCACAATTTCCCTCCAAAGGGATATTCAATATCCTTAGTTACAACAATATCCTCTACGTCGGGTACGATAGGCAACAACAGTAAGGTAACTCCATAAATCCAGTTGAGGGAATAAAATATAACATTTTCAACCATCGTGGAGGATACTATAAAACGCATGATCTCTATGTGACCACAATAGTTTCAGTAACAACATTTCAAGATAAAAAATGGCATAGATGAAGAAATTTGGAATCTATGACGATGAAATCTTTTAGGGTCGAGGCGCTATTAGAAATAACAGGCATCCTACAACTGAGGGGGGTGTAGTCGAGGAAACCACCGCCGACAAATAAAGGACACTCTCTTTGACTCCATATTCATTAAGTAATCAAATGCCCAACGCTACAACCAACTATGAGATTTATGATTATGACCTGTATGCTCAACATTCGTACACCTAGAGCAACATTATCCCAATCTATGTAAAGCCTAAAATTGCATTATTCTAGGTTGAGCAAAATTACTTCAATCTTATCTCAATAAATATATAAATTCATTAACACATCGAATAATATGCAACATGATATGCTACAATGATAAACTCTCTCAAAGAAGCCATGAAAACCTTAATGATGAGGCTTTATCAAGAATTCCACCCCAGAGGTGTGGGAGGTCATCGTCGTACCTCTCAAAGATACTATTTTAAACCATTTTTTCTTACTAACTACAACTAAGAAGATAGTGGAAAGTCGGGGTCGTCTACGGGGACAGGGGATATTCCCAGGTGTTTGCTCATAAAACAGTAAATACTACGCTACATATATAGATATACATACATATAAAAACACATAAAGAGGAGGGTTTTGGTTTTGTTTTTCCTAAGTTATGAATTTAAAAGTAAGTTACACTAATAAAGCATACAATTACTAAAATAGGATTAAGTACGAATTTTGGAGTCTTGGGCAATTGACTTATACTTCCAAGCCTTCTATCTATCATCGAATATATAATCTATTCAAGACCTTTACTACTTGTTGTGAAGATAAATCTCCCATTCTTCTTTGATAGTAGTTTACAAGAGTGAATTCGACATCTCTCGC